>CM031697.1:0-17132 GCA_018466805.1 Hippocampus abdominalis | reverse complement strand
CGACCGCTTCAAACAACAAAGCCGAGGAAGGAAAAGCGGCTCGGCTCGCGCGAGCGTCCGCGTTTGAGGTGACGCGTCGTTTTGATTTTGGAAAGCGCTTGGTTCCGCCGGATGTATTTTGCATCGTATGTTTGGCAGACGGCCGGCGCGCCGCCCGGGCTCTGCCGGCTTTTTTCTCACGGCAGCCCGGAAGCATTTCCAAATTCCGCAAAGTTGCCACGATTGATTTCAAGGGAACGGAGCCCGACGAAAAAGCCAAAACGAGAACAAACGTCAATGAAAGGAGTCGAAGGCGTTCATCTGCGGAGACGCTTGCCGAGTTCAAAAGCAATTCGAGAGAATACAGTATTTTAGTCCGACACATCTTGTGTCATCTTGTCTTTTGCTGCGCTTTTCTTTTCTTTGCTTTTCTTTCCCTTTCTGAAAATGGGACTGACCTTCTCTCTTTCTGACTCAACAAGCCCCCGAGACGCTCGCGACAGGCCCCCCCCCCCCGCCCCCCTAACCCCAACACAAAAGAGCTGCGAACTTACCCGCGTCGTCGTCCTTTCTCGAGTGAGTGACCCGCCGCGCCGCGCCGCCCGTCGAGTTGACGTGGTTGCCCGTCGGCGTTTGGGCGCTTCGATCTCGTCCGTGACGCGCTTCCGCCCGCTTTGGTGGTGGGCTTCCATCTCGGCCCCGACGCATGAAGCGAGGCTGCGTCTTGGATGACGTCGGCAAAGAGTCGGCAACATGGCAGGCGTGGAAAAGAAGCCTTTTTCTCACGTTTGGGCGTCATCCTCCAAATCGGGTACCTAGCGCCTGGTTTCCGCTTCAACCGTTGGCCAAAGAGATTTCCAACGACTCCATTTCCATTTGTGGACGTGGAATTGGGCCAGAAGAACGATCGCATTCCAAATGGAGACTTGGTTCCGGTTGTACGCTTGCCTTTTCGCAACGCAGCCGGCAGAGGGCGATGTAACCCTACTCGACACCGCGAAGGGATCAAGAGTCGGTCGAAAATTGCAGCCGGTCAACGGCGAAGACGCGACATGGTTTGCGTGTGTCTTTGTTTTTTCCTAACAGCTGCTCAACTCGTTGGAATGACTTTTTTTTTTTTTTCACATGAGATGCAACTGAACGTGACGAGATTTTTGTGTCGGTTTGTTTTTTGACTGGGCCGCATCAGGATTTCCACAAGAAAAGCGCGGATAAAACAATTCCAACGTGATCAAATATCTTGATTTTTGAACCCAAAATAATGAATGAAATAAATGAACTTCAAGATGAATCCAAAATCAAATCAATCAGTCATCCAAAAAATGAAAGAATAATCATCATCATCATCCTAATCATGAGCATACAGTAGATCTACAGTACATACACTGGCTGGCTAAGTCGAGAAAACGAATAGATTTTGATTCCGTTTCAAATGTCTGTATTGTAATATCTATGTCTTGTATTTGTGTGACGTCATAGAGGGGGGAGGAGCCAGGTTGGGGAAGTATTGGCTTCGGTAGTTAGTCTGAGTGTGGAGCGTATGAGCGTGAGTTGTGGCTAACAGCAACTCCTATGGATGTGTGTGTTTATTGCGTGTTTTGTGTATTAAAAGGACAGTTTGCATCCGCGACTGCGTGCATCCTTCTTGCCGTTACTGAAGGGCATTACAGTATTAACAGCTCTTGAACCTTTCACTTTCCGAACTTGAATGGAACATTGAACATGAAATATTCTGAACACGGCTTCTCTTGCCTACTTCTTGCTGCTAGAGACCTGGCAGCGCTTCTTCTCGCATAGCTCTCGGGTTGAACTTGAACTTTCAGTCGCGCGCGGGTCTGTGGCGCATGCGCACTTTGGCTCTCCGATCGTATTGGATGACGGCAGTTCTCCGAATTTCTCAAGTGTCATGTTAAGGCACTTCCTGTTCAGTTTCCCTTTCACTCGCGGAGATGGCTACAGACACAGACACAGACACAGGCCGGATCACGGATCATAGCGCCTCATTCAGTCCTATGCTGAGAGCAGCGGAGGACTGCGCGTGCCGAGCGGAATGATCGGCTTCACGGCTTCTCCTCCGCCCAGCTGATTGGAGGAATGAATGAGTGAGTGAGTGAGTGAGTGAGTGAGTGAGTGAGTGAGGCACTGGACAGCCCGGCCGATGTCCCGCCCTCCAGAGCCGTAGACCTCACCGTGATTGGTTCATTCAGCTCCGGACACAACAAGTGTCATTCATATCAATCTTGCGGGCCGCACGAACATTAATCTTTCATATTAAGACGGGGGCCGCAAATTATCGTCCCGCGGGCCGCGAGTTTGAGACCCCTGCTATAGTCCATAAATGATCCATGTCCATTTCGAAAGCACTGTAGAATTGAAAAATAAAACACAAAAAGTATTTCGGAAAAAGCACTTTATTGCTCACTCACTCACTCACTCACTCACTCACTCACTCACTCACTCGCTCGCTCACTTCCCTTGTTGTCGCCACTCCTTTTGGATCCTCTGCTGCTCAAATTCCTCTCTTTCACCGAAATAACGACGACAACTAAATCACTTCCGAATCACTTCAACCTACAAAACAAAAACATGTTCAAATAGATGTAAGGCAATTATTTTTCAGGTCAGGGTTAGGGCATTTTGACCTTCTGTTTGAACAATTCATCCGTCAAACGGTCCTCAGAGGTGCTTATGTCCCGCATCTCTGCATGCTTGGATGGCCTGATTTTTTTTTTTTTACATATTCAGTGTTGAAAATGGTGTTTGAGCAGCGAGTGTTTCTGCCAATCCATGGTGCCCAAAAGTGGTCTGAGGGTGGAACAGCAAATGGATTTCTTTGTCCACCTTGATCCAAAAAAAAAATCCATTTGGAAACTCTGCTGACGTGAAAGTCAATTTGTTGTCAACACTGTGTGTATTCATAAGAGAACTTTGAGTATGTTCACAAAGCGGTTGTACGTTTTGCTACACGACCGTACTCGTCAAGCGATCCTCTGCCGATCCTTTCCATCGGAAGCGCCTCCCGAAACGTGTCGATCCGGAAGGTTCGGGCGGGTCACTTACTCAACAATGCGAGTTGGAAAGCGAGGACAGATGTTCCTTTCTGAGACTTATCCGATGTCCGTGCAGATCGAAGCCTGTGAAATTCATCCAAAAGAGCTTTCGACCTGACAAACGGAAGGCTGCTTTCCTGCGAAGATCCACGATGACTACAGGTGGACGATCGCCACAAGCGAAACGGGAGTAGCTGTGATCACGTGCTGTGAGTGCTGCTTCCAAATGCAGATAGCCACGGAGAACCGTATCCGCAGAGGGGAACTTCATACCGGTGTTGAACTCCAAATAGTCAACCGCTCTACTGACTGACTGCTGACTGTGTGAACGAAACACCTTGGGGAGAAATGGAATGAAGACTGAATGTTGCTGTTGGAATGGAGGTGACATTGAAATCAATGAATACACTTGACAATATGAACAATCACAACAATAACATATCACAAAGCAATAGGCTCCGCATGCTGATGCAGAAAACTGAGATCCGGCACTATGTGGTCGGTCATTCAAGTTGTGTCGACCATCTTTCCACTCTTGGCAGCGGTCAAATGCTTTACACTGTGGGCAGGATTTGATGTCGGTTGAAACATCTGGAAATAAAAAGAGACGAGAAAAACCAAAGTCCAGAGTGTTCAAATACAGTGGGGGGGGGGGGGAATCAAAGTGCTTTCAATTGAAATCTGACATTGACATCTGCTAGACCTCTGACTTAGCATGTAGAACCTGCCTGCCTGCGGAGTGGTTCGAATGTTGGCCCTGTGTGTCATGAGGACCGGCTCACTCAGGGGCGCCTTCCCTGGACAGTGCGAAGCAGATCATTTCCAATGGGATGAGGTGCTTGGGAAATTCCTTTGCCACTGATGGAAGCCTTCAATGTTCGGGGAGAACAATGTTTTGTTTTTTCCGGAGAAAGTACTCCATCATCTTTTCCATTTTTTCTCGCGCGTCTCGGTGGGCAGGCTAGGTCCGTCTGAGTCCGTCTCGTCACGTTTGCCTTTGTCCATTGCTGCTGCGGATTGCACTTCCACCTCATCAGCAGTGGCGTTGGCGTACGTTCCCAAACAGCTCCCGAGTTGTCTCAAATAAGTGCCATTTTGCTGTGTACTGGCGTGGACATGATCCGTTTGTTGTGAAGCGAGGACAGTGCCATGTATTTTTTTTGGACCGGTGACTCTCCCCAATGGGCTGAAATATGACACTGCCGCGTCATCAATCGATATGCACTTTTTGGACCGTGGGGGTTCCAATGTCGGTGTATACAGACAATGGAATGGGGTTTTCTTTGGCATGCTTTTGTCGAGCGAGGCAGAGCAGCTTCTTGTCCTCAGCGAACCCCCCCCCCCCCCCGCCGCTAACCATCTCGGTCAGAGTCTCCTCCTTCAGCACGGGGTGCCGAGCATGCAACGAACAGGATACTATGGACCCGAGAGGTACACGGCGATGAGAAGGCAATCCAATCCGCTCCTCGATGCAACTTCCACGTTTCTCTGGCGGTCGGATGATTGGCACCAAACGTGCTGATTTTCACCCCATATTTGAAGCTGAACACGGAGGGGAATACAAGTACCACGGTGAGACTTTGACACGGCATTATATTCCACGAATGGGATCGATGCGCTCATTCTCCAGGCGGTGCATTGCGGTCACATCCTTTGGCCTTTTAGTGTGCTTTCTTTCAATAGGCCTTCTCATGTTTTTCTTATTGAACGCCATACGGGAAAAGATGGGACATTTTTGAGTCATCCGTCGATGACGGCGGATTTTTGGGATCCGTCCACCTTGCCGTATGGGCACCGTAGGTGGCGAGGCACTGTGTGGGGCGGAAGCGGGCGGCACAGAGGATGCGGCGGCACATGGCGCAGTAGCAAGAGGTGCGGTGGAGAGTGGGGCAACAGATGGGGCGGCACAGGCGGGCGGTGCGTCAGCAGGTGGCCCAGTAGTAGAAGGTGCAGCGGTAGAAGGTCCAGTAGTAAAAGGTCCAGCGGTAGAAGGTCCAGCAGAGGGGTGGGGAAGCAGAGGGATGGGCAGAGGGATGGGCAGCGGTGGGTTTGGGGCAGCAAAAGATGAGACAGCGGTGGGTCGTGGGGATGCGGGCGCCTTAGCAGCAGCAGCAGCAGCAGCAGCAGCAGCAGCAGCAGCAGAGACCATCAAAGCACGGTGCTTTTCCTTCCACATGCCAAGGTGATTGATGAAGGGCACCCACCCGGCGCATCGTTCTTCCACAGCGATAGATGCCATGAAAGTGGCGTTTTGCTCTGCATCGTAGCCCACATGGATGAATGGCATACCTCCCCTGTCATAGAACAGAGAGCTGAAATGTTTGAACTCATCATTGACAATGATCACAGATCACATCTTTATCAATGATCAGCTACAACAGGTCACTGAGTGATTGGTTAGGAGCCGTCCAAATCCAAACGATCTCTACTGTGACTCGCGCCAATGGTGTCTGGCAAACATACCTTCATGTGATACCGCTCGCTTCAAATGGGCCCTCCACGTGGCCCTCCACGTGGCCCTCGGCCTCGCAGTCGACTGTTATGTGGCTTTAAACCGTGCGGGCTGGCAGAATGGACCGTGAGACATACTGCAACATGTGTTGCATTTTCTGACAGAGCCCTAAGAAGAGGTCGCTTCATTGATCTGATCATATCGGAATGTGATATCGGTTCGGTTTTCACTCCATTCACTTGGGTTCAATCCACCCTATCAGAATCCGAATGGCCTTTACTTGTCACTCTCTGAAGCTTACGATGACATTTGGGTGCCACTCCGCGTACTTTTCTGCCTTGTTTCTGCATCTTGCCACCGAAAACTGAATTTTGAGGATTTTTTTTCTTTCAAAACGGTGGAAAATGTCAACATGTTAGGCATTCGAATGGGCCAACTTGTCCGAAATAAGGTCATCTTGCCACATTTCCCAAAGAGGCCCTTTATTCCCAAATGCCACATCAGATTTGGAAGAGAGTGGTCGCGTTGGATAGCCGGAGTGTTGTAGTTACCCCCAGACCTACAGCCCTCACGGGAGACCGAAAACTCCCATGAATAGCGGGTGAAATTGATGTCGAATTACCATTGACTTTATTTTCTATCTCCACTTGAGAACGCCGTTTTGTGCTTTTCTGAGAGTTGTTGTTCTTCTTCCGGGTTGAGCGTATTGTTAGCTGACAGCCAAGAAATACTTTCTTTGATATTTTGATTCATTTCTTTCAACCCAAACAAATGACGTCTATGCATTAGCGGAGACGCTTTTATTTTGAAGGTGACCAACGCCGCTCGCTCGTGAGCGGCAGATTACCGTAATGCACAGTATTGGCAATAGCGGTGGCGGCTCACTTGACTTCGATATTGCGAGTGGAGGCTGGCTTGACCGCAGTCTCTCCGAGCACCGACCCGCGGGTGACATCGCGGTCAATATTTCGCTTTGTTCATTTCGGGGATTGGACTTCTCGGTGACCTTTCGTGGGCTTTAGGTGATGTTTATTGTCTGTTGTGATTGTTTTCTTTCCCTCCCCAGTGGGTGTCTTTTCTAAACTAAGATCTCGGGGCGCTTTATAATAATAATAATAATAATAATAATAATAATAATAATACATTTCATTTCAAAGCGCCTTTCAAAACACTCAAGGTCGCTTTACAATCAAAACAAGAACAATAAAACCACAGATAAAATGATAAATAATGAAAAGGAGAAATGCATTGAAACGGAATACGCGATTTTAAAAAGTTGACGCCGGCAACATCGCCGTCGCGAGGAGCACTAGCCGACCCGGCCGGGCCGGCCGACACGCCGCGGTCCGCGGATGGGCCGTCGTTTCTGCCGTTGTCTCCGCGCGGCCGGCGGGAGGACGACCAAAAGGAGGCGATGCCCCCCCGGAGTCATCGAAGCGGAAGCCCCGACGAGAACCGCGGCGGATGCGCCTCCGGGAAGGACGAGGAGCGAGGAGCGACGGGCCCGTTGCACGCTAACCCGTCGTGTCCGTCGTCGTTTTCATATTCTTGTCTGTTCAGTGATGTCTCGTCGCACGGAAACATGTCATGACAACAAAGCCATTCAACAATCATTTAATCAAACCTTTGAAAAAAAAAAAAAAAAAAAAAGACCTCAATAACATGCGCTCATTTGAACATTTGTCAATGAACGTCGGATCAGTTCGGCTGGCGGCGACATTTTGGATGTGGCCCTCCGTCCATTTGACTTTGGCAACTGCGCTCTTAACTGCTTGCCTGGGCCTGGGCCCTGTTCACAATGCGCCGGGCCTTGCTGGCGTTCTCCATGGTCACCCGCGTCTCCTGCACACAATGCAAAGGCATGCTCGAGATCATCATCATCATCTGTGCAATGATGTCATTTGAAATCAGATGAGTGATTATGTCGAGTTGAGTTGCCAAATGGCGGACTCGATGAACTGGAGTCCCAAGTCCGTGTTGTCTCCATCTCACTATGTTTTGGGTTTTTTTAAACACAGTGGGACAAACGCACCCCAAGGTCAGTGCAGGCCTGCGGCACAGTGGCGATGATGGTGGTCTTGGTCGCCCCCCCCAGCGACTCTCGCAGGAAGCGCGTCAGCTTGCTTTCCCTACAGGAAATTGGTCAGCTCCGCCATCGACGTCGGTCGTCGGGCGTGCGCGTGCGGCGCCGCACCTGTACGGGATATTACATCTCCTCTCCGCCGCCAGAGCTGCGATGACGCGGCCCAGCGCCAGGAGAGACCGATGGATAGCTCCCCCCTCCTGCGCCCGCTCGTCCGGCACCTGGTAGTGCTGCGCGTTCTCACTACTGGCCAGGTCCACCTGCACCGGACACAAAGCCACAAGGTACAACGCCAGCAGCGAGCATTGACAGACAAAGCATTGACAAATTGGGAGGGAAAACAACCCCCCCGTTTGGCGACTGGCAGATTTTTGCAGAGCCGCCCCGCCCCGCCCCGCCCTGCTCTCAGCGCAACGTTTGCTTTACCAGGTGGAGTGTCCCGGTCGTGTATCCCCCGTTGCCGTTGCGGATCCTGACCATTATGGTGAAGACCACGTGAGAGCGGCTGCGCACAAATTCAAGACAAGTGAGCGGCGCAAGGCAAAACCTTTCCCAATCAAAGACGGGGTGGGGGGGGGGGCCCTACGTGGAGTGGGCGTTTATGGGCGTATGGGCCCTCCTCCTCCTGGAGAGCCCGGTCCTGACGATATCCCAGGCCTCAGGTGCTGTGGTCACCAGCCGCTCCTCCAGGGGTCTGACCAACCTGCCATGCGGACTGACGTGATTTTGGAGCAGGTCCACCCTCTTCTCAGCGGTCATCTCGTGCAGCGACACTCTGACGCTGATCTCGGCAGACAGCCCCTCAAAAATCTGGTAGATGGCTCTGGGGAAGATGCCCGCCGGCGAGGCCTGCGAGCGTAACGAGAGCCAAGCGGTCGGGAAACGTTTGCTGGGGGGGGGGGGGGGGGGGCGTCGCCCAATGAGAGAATGAAACTTGCCTGGTTCCAGGTGAAGCCTGCACCCAGATTCGTCTGCCCCACCATGGTGAACGTCTTGCCCGTTCCCATCGCCCCGTACCTGCAACGCATCCGCCAAGAACAATGTTCAGCCCCTCCGGGAATTTGCAAAGTCTGGCCACAATTGGACGCATCGCCGAATTAGGGAGGAGTTTGCAATTTCCACTCATCATTCAAGTCCAAGATGGCGGCTGTGCGTGCGTGCGTGCGTGTGAGTACTGACGCAATGATGGTGCAATTTAGCCCTCCCACGACATCCTCCACGAGGGGACACACAACCTCGTTGTAGACTTCCAACTGGGTGGCGGCAGGCGCAAACACCTGCGGGATGCCCACAACATCAACAAAAACGTTTGCTTCAGCAGAACGATGCTATGGAGGAGATGGCAAGTCAACTGACCTCATCGAAGGTGTACACCTCGGGGCCCGTCCGCCAATTATGCAGACTCTGCAGAAGTATTTGCTTCAAATCGGTCATGTGCACAATTGTGGATCCTGCCACCGTGTTCGGCTGCATTATGTTGCGAGGGCTGCAAGGGAACGAGATGCACGGCAACATTTTCAGCGACAACCTCAAATATGAGCGCACCGATCGAGACCAGGGGTCAGGGGTCGGCAAGCCAAAATCTTGAAAGAGCCCTAGTGGCGCATGCTGTCTTCATCCATTTGAGAGCATCTTGGCATCGGCTCTCAAAATGACTCAAGTTGGCAACCAATACACGAGGCTTTTTGATTACAGCCCCCCCCCCCTTCCCCTCCGCAAGCGCCCTGTAGAGCAGGGGGACGCGCGCGCACGCACCTACACGCGCGCGCCAGAACTGCCCCGGGAAAACGAACAAGGCAGGGGGGGGGGGGGCACTTTTGCAGCGTGTGAACTTTCGGCGCTGACGTGTCCCGTTTCAAAATGCTTCTTTCGGTCCTTCGGCTTTGCCATTCTTTGCCAGCTTAGTCTCCCCTAACCTTCAGACATTTTTTTTTTTTTTAAAAAGCTCCAGGGAGCCACTAGGGCGGCGCTAAAGAGCCACACGCGGCTCCGGAGCCGCGGGTTGCCGACTCCCGATCTAGACGTTGTCTTCAAATTGCCCGAGACTCGACTGAATGCGGAATGACGGACACTCGTGAGTAACGACGAGGATGACCCGATGATTGATAATTGGGGGGGGGGGAAGCAAAACGACAAGAACGACGGAGATGACCTGCATCTGAGGACCACGCGGACGTGGTCCTCCGCTTCCGGCTCTTCGACATCCTCCCAATGATTTGAAGCCATGACTGCGGTGACACGAGAGGAAATTGGAGGTCCAAAAACTCCAACGGAGACGCCGTCCGACAGTCTGCGACGGTGCGGCCGCGCGGACGGCTGCTGAAGTTGAGGATGAGGAGAGAAGAGCTTCGGCGTGCGGCGCAGGCGCGTCTCTGAGAGTCGGTCGGCGCTTGGGATTGAAACGGATCGACATGGGACAGGTGAAGTCAAAGCGGTTGACTTTGAAACTTAGCGCGCGCGCGCGCGCACATACGGATCCCCTCGGAGTCTCTCCGCTTTCATCTCCGACCGCTTCAAACAACAAAGCCGAGGAAGGAAAAGCGGCTCGGCTCGCGCCGAGCGTCCGCGTTTGAGGTGACGCGTCGTTTTGACTTTGGAAAGCGCTTGGTTCCGCCGGATGTATTTTGCATCGTATGTTTGGCAGACGGCCGGCGCGCCGCCCGGGCTCTGCCGGCTTTTTTCTCACGGCAGCCCGGAAGCATTTCCAAATTCCGCAAAGTTGCCACGATTGATTTCAAGGGAACGGAGCCCGACGAAAAAGCCAAAACGAGAACAAACGTCAATGAAAGGAGTCGAAGGCGTTCATCTGCGGAGACGCTTGCCGAGTTCAAAAGCAATTCGAGAGAATACAGTATTTTAGTCCGACACATTTTGTGTCATCTTGTCTTTTGCTGCGCTTTTCTTTTCTTTGCTTTTCTTTCCCTTTCTGAAAATGGGACTGACCTTCTCTCTTTCTGACTCAACAAGCCCCCGAGACGCTCGCGACAGCCCCCCCCCCCCCCGCCCCCCTAACCCCAACACAAAAGAGCTGCGAACTTACCCGCGTCGTCGTCCTTTCTCGAGTGAGTGACCCGCCGCGCCGCGCCGCCCGTCGAGTTGACGTGGTTGCCCGTCGGCGTTTGGGCGCTTCGATCTCGTCCGTGACGCGCTTCCGCCCGCTTTGGTGGTGGGCTTCCATCTCGGCCCCGACGCATGAAGCGAGGCTGCGTCTTGGATGACGTCGGCAAAGAGTCGGCAACATGGCAGGCGTGGAAAAGAAGCCTTTTTCTCACGTTTGGACGTCATCCTCCAAATCGGGTACCTAGCGCCTAGTTTCCGCTTCAACCGTTGGCAAAAGAGATTTCCAACGACTCCATTTCCCTTTGTGGACGTGGAATTGGGCCAGAAGAACGATCGCATTCCAAATGGAGACTTGGTTCCGGTTGTACGCTTGCCTTTTCGCAACGCAGCCGGCAGAGGGCGATGTAACCCTACTCGACACCGCGAAGGGATCAAGAGTCAGTCGAAAATTGCAGCCGGTCAACGGCGAAGACGCGACATGGTTTGCGTGTGTCTTTTTGTTTTTTCCTAACAGCTGCTCAACTCAACTCGTTGGAATGACTTTTTTTTTTTTTTTTTTTTTTTTTCACATGAGATGCAACTGAACGTGACGAGATTTTTGTGTCGGTTTGTTTTTTGGGGCGGCACAGGCGGGCGGTGCGTCAGCAGGTGGCCCAGTAGTAGAAGGTGCAGCGGTAGAAGGTCCAGTAGTAAAAGGTCCAGCGGTAGAAGGTCCAGCAGAGGGGTGGGGAAGCAGAGGGATGGGCAGAGGGATGGGCAGCGGTGGGTGGGTGGGTGGGTGGGGCAGCAAAAGATGAGACAGCGGTGGGTCGTGGGGATGCAGGCGCCTTAGCAGCAGCAGCAGCAGCAGCAGCAGCAGCAGAGACCATCAAAGCACGGTGCTTTTCCTTCCACATGCCAAGGTGATTGATGAAGGGCACCCACCCGGCGCATCGTTCTTCCACAGCGATAGATGCCATGAAAGTGGCGTTTTGCTCTGCATCGTAGCCCACATGGATGAATGGCATACCTCCCCTGTCATAGAACAGAGAGCTGAAATGTTTGAACTCATCATTGACAATGATCACAGATCACATCTTTATCAATGATCAGCTACAACAGGTCACTGAGTGATTGGTTAGGAGCCGTCCAAATCCAAACGATCTCTACTGTGACTCGCGCCAATGGTGTCTGGCAAACATACCTTCATGTGATACCGCTCGCTTCAAATGGGCCCTCCACGTGGCCCTCCACGTGGCCCTCGGCCTCGCAGTCGACTGTTATGTGGCTTTAAACCGTGCGGGCTGGCAGAATGGACCGTGAGACATACTGCAACATGTGTTGCATTTTCTGACAGAGCCCTAAGAAGAGGTTGCTTTATTGATCTGATCATATCGGAATGTGATATCGGTTAGGTTTTCACTCCATTCACTTGGGTTCAATTAACCCTATCAGAATCAGAATGGCCTTGATTGTCATTGACGATTGAGGACAGAGCAGAACTCTCAATTGCCTGCCACTGAGGACATCGCGGGAGGAAAGAACGCGCTACGCGGTGAGGACAGCGGGGGGGGGGGGGGGGGGGAAACTGGGTTTTTTTGGTTGTTTTTTTTTCCCCCCCCCCTTCCTTCCTTCCCTCGAGTGGGATTGACACTTACGGCTTCCCCCACGCCCCAAGGTGGAAACAGCCCTTGCAAACAGATGCTAACCCGTGGAGGGGGTTGAGTACACCACTCCACTAGGGTTTCGGTTGCGGACGCACTCTCCGAGCACCGACCCGCGGGTGACATCGCGGTCAATATTTCGCTTTGTTCATTTCGGGGATTGACTTCTCAGTGACTTTTCGTGGGCTTTAGGTGATGTTTATCGTCTATTGTGATTGTTTTCTTACGGGTTAATTAGCCGCTCGCGCATTCGATTGCTATAGAGTGTAAGCAGGAGATTGAAAAGGCCGCGCACCCTTGAACAGGCCTTACACATGTCATGTCTCGTGACTTGTTGTAACTGTCATACGCTTGCATGTGCTTAGGTCTTTTTTATTTTTTATTTTTTTCTTTCTCTCCTAGACTCTAATTATCCTCAGAATGAGGAGAGTTTGGGTGTTTTTTTGGTCTTTTTTTTGGGACCTCTCCCTCCCCAGTGGGTGTCCTTTCTAAACTAAGATCTCGGGGCGCTTTATATAGCGAGTAGCGACAGGCCCGTTGCACGGTAACCCATGTCCGTCGTTGTCTTCATATTCTTGTGCAGAGCGTGTCTGTTCAGTGATGTCTCGTCGCACGGAAACATGTCATGACAACAAAGCCATTCAACAATCATTTAATCAAACCTTTGAAAAAAAAAAAAAAAAAAAAAGACCTCAATAACATGCGCTCATTTGAACATTTGTCAATGAACGTCGGATCAGTTCGGCTGGCGGCGACATTTTGGATGTGGCCCTCCGTCCATTTGACTTTGGCAACTGCGCTCTTAACTGCTTGCCTGGGCCTTGTTCACAATGCGCCGGGCCTTGCTGGCGTTCTCCATGGTCACCCGCGTCTCCTGCACACAATGCAAAGGCATGCTCGAGATCATCATCATCTGTGCAATGATGTCATTTGAAATCAGATGAGTGATTATGTCGAGTTGAGTTGCCAAATGGCGGACTCGATGAACTGGAGTCCCAAGTCCGTGTCGTCTCCATCTCACTATGTTTTGGTTTTTTTTAAACACTGTTTGCACAAACGCACCCCAAGCTCACTGGAGACCCGCGGCACAGTGGCGATGATGGTGGTCTTGGTCGCCCCCCCCAGTGACTCTGCCAAGCACCACGTCAGCTTGCAGTCCCTACAGGAAATTGGTTAACAACCAGGTCAGCTCCGCCATCGACGTCGGTCGTCAGGCGTGCGGCGCTGCACCTGTACGGGGCGTGACCGGTCCTCTTTGCCAGAGCCGTGATGACGCGGCCCAGCGCCAGGAGAGACCGATGGATAGCTCCCGCCTGCTGCGCCCGCTGGATTGGCACCCGGTAGTCCCAGAAGTTCTCACTACTGGCCAGGTCCACCTGCACCCGAGACAAAGCCACAAGGTACAACGCCAGCAGCGAGCATTGACAAAGCATTGACAAAATTGGAGGGGGGGGAAAAAAAAAAAAAAATCACAAAACGGAGTCTGAGGACTCGGGCATGTGTGTCGACACTTGTCCGAGGGTGGCCAGGGGGGGGGGGGGGGGGCCACGGCCTATGCCGGCTGTCTGTCTGCCGGAAGTCGGCGGGGGACACCCACGCCGAGGGACAATTTCCAGCGCGCAATCGGCCTGCCGGGCATGTTCTTGGAAGGTGGGGAGGAAAGCGCGGCACCCGCAGAAAAGCCACGCCAGCACGGGGGAGAACATGCAAACTCCACACGGGGGAGGCCGGAGCGGGGATCCAACCCGAGACCTCTGCACCGTCAAGCCCACGCGCTAGCCGGCGGATCAAACCGAGGGTTTTGTTTTCTTTGTTTGTTTTTTTTCATGTCATCCCCTTCTATTGATCCAACCACCGTTGAAGTTTGGAGCGCGCAGCAAAACGATTTTGCCACGTAGATGGATTTTTCCCCACCCCCGTTTGGCGACTGGCAGATTTTTGCAGAGCCGCCCCGCCCCGCCCCGCCCTGCTCTCAGCGCAACGTTTGCTTTACCAGGTGGAGTGTCCCGGTCGTGTATCCCCCGTTGCCGTTGCGGATCCTGACCATTATGGTGAAGACCACGTGAGAGCGGCTGCGCACAAATTCAAGACAAGTGAGCGGCGCAAGGCAAAACCTTTCCCAATCAAAGACGGGGTGGGGGGGGGGGCCCTACGTGGAGTGGGCGTTTATGGGCGTTGTGGCCTTCTTCCTCTTGGAGAGCCCGGTCCAGAGGCGCTGCCAGGCCTCAGGTGCTGTGGTCACCCTCGAATCCAGCAGTTTGACCCTCCTGCGACGCGACTTGCGACGCGACTTGCGACGCGACTTGCGACGCGACTTGCGACGCGACCTGCCGCGGCGTTTGAGCAGGTCCACCTTCTTGTGCGTTATCTCCCACAGCGCCATGTCGACGGAGAAGTTGGCACCAGACAGCCTCTCAAAAATCTGGTAGATGGCTCTGGGGAAGATGGCCGCCGGCGAGTCCTGCGAGCGTAACGAGAGCCAAGCGGTCGGGAAACGTTTGCGGGGGGGGGGGAGGGTTAGGGTCTCTCGCCCAATGAGAGAATGAAACTTGCCTGGTTCCAGGTGAAGTCTGCACCCAGATTCCTCTGCCCCACCATGGTGAACGTCTTGCCCGTTCCCATCGCCCCGTACCTGCAACGCATCCGCCAAGAACAATGTTCAGCCCCTCCGGGAATTTGCAAAGTCTGGCCACAATTGGACGCATCGCCGAATTAGGGAGGAGTTTGCAATTTCCACTCATCATTCAAGTCCAAGATGGCGGCTGTGCGTGCGTGCGTGTGCGTGTGTGTGTGTGAGTACTGACGCAATGATGGCGCACTTCAGCCCTTTCAGGACATCCTCCACGAGGGGACGCACAACCTCGTTGTAGACGTCCAACTGGGTGGCGGTAGGCGCAAACACCTGCGGGATGCCCACAACATCAACAAAAACGTTTGCTTCAGCAGAACGATGCTATGGAGGAGATGGCAAGTCAACTGACCTCATCGAAGGTGTACGGCTGAAGGGCTGCCCGCAAATCATACGCATTCGGCAGACTAACTTGCTTCAATGGGGTATTGTGCACAATCGTGTATCTTGGCGCGCCGCGGCGAGATACACGCGGCACTGTGTCGCGAGGGCTGCAAGGGAACGAGATGCACGGCAACATTTTGGGCGAGCTTCAATCTCTGCGTTGTTCAACCTCAAATATGAGCGCACCGATCGAGACCAGGGGTCAGGGGTCGGCAAGCCAAAATGTTGAAAGAGCCCTAGTGGCGCATGCTGTCTTCATCCATTTGAGAGCATCTTGGCATCGGCTCTCAAAATGACTCAAGTTGGCAACCAATACACGAGGCTTTTTGATTACAGCCCCCCCCCCCTCCCCCTCCGCAAGCGCCCTGTAGAGCAGGGGGACGCGCACGCACCTACACGCGCGCGCCAGAACTGCCCCGGGAAAACGAACAAGGCAGGGGGGGGGCACTTTTGCAGCGTGTGAACTTTTGGCGCTGACGTGTCCCGTTTCAAAATGCTTCTTTCGGTCCTTCGGCTTTGCCATTCTTTGCCAGCTTAGTCTCCCCTAACCTTCCGACATTTTTTTTTTTTTTTAAAAGCTCCAGGGAGCCACTAGGGCGGCGCTAAAGAGCCACACGCGGCCCCGGAGCCGCGGGTTGCCGACTCCCGATCTAGACGTTGTCTTCAAATTGCCCGAGACCGGACTGACGGAGATTACCTGCATCTGACGACCACGCGGACGTTGCGCTGCTCTTCCTCCTCTTTGACGGCATTGGGCTGATTTGAAGCCATGACTGCGGTGACACGAGAGCAAATTTGCCATCAAAGTTTTCATTTTCGTTCTCTGTAATTACCCGGTCAGCAAAGGCATCTGGCCCGCATTCGGCACGAAGCTGGCACAACTGGCCTCGCGTCGTCAACACTGGCATAATGCGTGTGTCATTTGATGTGTGATCATCATCATCATCATCATCATCATCATATTATTTGATGTGAAGCATTCCCAAATGATATGATGTCGTTTAATCGTTGCTTAGACATGTTTTGATGTTGACATGTTCTGATTGGCTGCCCACTAGTGCGGTGTTTTTCCAAACTTTTTGGAGCCATTGAAAATGTCCCCCAAAAAATCCAATAAAAACCCGCTCATTTGAACAATGAACGTGTTCTATTGTGACTAGAAGCGTTTTTAACATTGAAGAAAGAATGACGCAAAAACAGCTTGAATTGGAATCAAATCTTGTGCAAAATGTGTCCAGCATTCAGATGACAGACTGACATGTTAACGGACTTTGAAACGATCAAAGAGGAAAGACTTCCAAGACAATGACGCAGTGGTGCGGTGGGGATTTGGTGAAGTGGGCGTACGCGATTCTGGGATGTTCGAACATCAATCGTAGGCCGTTATATGCACATTGCCGCGTGACCTCTTTGATCCACTGGTGAAAAGGACACTTTGATTGGCTCCTCTTTCATCGATTACGGCTTCAAACAACAAAGTGTATGCAGGAAAGTGGTTCGGGTTGCACAATTGTCTGTGTTTCATGTGTTGTCTTGTATTATTTGGTCCTTTTTTGGGGGGGTCAACTTTTCTTTTGATGGCGGCGCGGACACCCGCGGCGGCTCCTCTTGTTTTATGTTGAGGGGGAAGAAATGTCATCTGTGCCGTATGTTACACACACGTAACAGCACATATGACAATAAAGTGTATTCAATTCAACTTAAAAACGTGCAGAACAAATCATCCTTCCAACCCGCTGTTGTAGGATGCAGACACAAGTGTGTGTCCAGACGTTAGACGCAAGACGTTAGAGTTACGGTGGCTTGAAGTGCAGACGAGACACGCGGAAAAAAAACCCCCAAACAAACAAAC
>CM031696.1:27889223-27909722 GCA_018466805.1 Hippocampus abdominalis | reverse complement strand
AACTTGAATCATTTCCGGGGTGACGGTCGCCTGCGCCATTTCCGCACGCTCCTAGAAAAGCGGCGGAAGCGTTGAAAAGAAGTCCATCGTGTCGCTCTTTTTTGGATTGGGCCTGAAAATGGTGAAGCTATCTGCGGAGCTGATCGAGCAGGCAGCTCAGTACACGAACCCGGCGAGGGACAGAGAACTGGACCTCAGAGGTACGCGAGCGCACGCCGCTGCTTGTTAAACCCCCCGCGTTAGCCTGTTAGCTTGTGAGTCCGCCTGCCCGCATTTTCGGCACACGGAACGACGGGAAGGCGCCTTCGTAGACTGGGACAGCGTCCGGCCTCTCCGCCTCGCTGTCCTCCTTCCATTTTGAAGCATTTGGTTCAAGATGGCTCAAATGTCAGCGGGTGGGGACGCGTGTCGAGTTTGTTTGGGGGGAGGGGGGGGGGCGTTCTTTGTTTCCGAGGGCTTCGGCCACGACGCGGGTGCGAAAGTTGAGATTTTTTTTTTAGCACGGCGAACACATCTGGTCGACGTCTTGGTGCAAAGTCGGCGGAGGTGGACATCTAAGGTGGGGACCTGATTTGGTCCACCAAGGTTGGAAACGTCGTCGTCATTTGCGGGCGGGCGGGCGGGCAGTCGAATGACTCGTCAAGTCCAAACAGCCACAGCGATTCCCAAGCAAGCCCCAATTCGGACGCGGGCAAAGCGCTCGACGCGTAGTACGTGCAGTACTACGCGTTTGGCTCCCGGGCGTCTGGGTGTTTGGGGAGCGCTCCTCAGCTTTCGCCGTCTGCGTCGCGCCGTGCCGTTGACGCCGTTTGTTTTTTTTTTTTAACAGGTTATAAAATTCCAGTTCTGGAGAATCTGGGGGCCACTTTGGACCAGTTCGACACGGTGGACTTCTCGGACAACGAAGTTCGCAAACTGGACGGCTTCCCGCTCCTCAAACGCCTCAAGACCTTGCTGATGAACAACAACAGGATCTGGTGAGACACGCCAAGACTTTGCTTGCAGTATGTGTGCATGAGAGAGGAACGTGATCGACGTCAGCGGAACGGCCAAATTTGGCAACTTTCTGACGGTCGACGAGCGAGTGCCGCTCCATGGCGAGTACGGCGCTTGGAATCTCTTCAAACGTCTGTCATCGCTTTCCCGCGGGGAGGCGCCTTCGTCGCCACTTTAACGTCGGTCGGCTTTGTGGAAATGGAGGAGAAAGTTGGTGGCGTGCCGCTGACGCCCACGTTTGTTTGTTTATTTATTCAACATCAAAACATTGAGTAATAAATTGACAGAAAGTAAGGGAAGTGAAATTGTCAAAGGAAAGACAAATCGACTTGGTTTCATACGCACTTTCTATCTCAATTGAGTTGACCGTGATTTTAGCTTGGTGTTTGATTGGTCTTGTGCCAAAAACACACACAATTCACTTTGATTGTTTTTTTTTTTCAAGTGAAGTGACAATTTATTCCTGTCGAATCCGTTTTTTAATTTGTTGAAATGGTTTTCTACGATTGTCTGGACCTGTTTCAGATTGATTCCAGAACAGTAGAACGTTATCTCATCCGCAAATAGGACACATTTAAATGGTTTTGAGACCTTGCAGATATCATTTATATCAAAGATGAATAGTTTTGGACCAAGCACAGACCCCTGAGGAACTCCATGAGTGACTTTCAGCTGATTAGTTTTTTTTTTATTGTTGAGTGGCTGGTCGAACGGGCAAATCCCGCCGCCGCGCAGTCGCGGCGACTGACCCGCCTTGCCTTTTGTTGCTGTGCGCAGTCGCATCGGAGAGAACCTGGAGCAGAGTCTTCCCGATCTGCGAGAACTCATCCTGACCAACAACAACATCCAGGAGCTGGTGAGTCACACTCTGCCCAGGGTGAGGAGGGATGTCGCGGAGTCTCTGCCCGCCGCGGCGTGCGCTTTGAGCCGGCCGGCGCCTTGACCCGAAAACGTGAGCCTCTGTGAGCATGCCTGAGCTGGGGGGGGGGGGAATACCTGCCGCTTGAGCCCACTTGTGGAAGAGTTTGCCAAGCAACATGACCCCAAACGCAGAGAAAGGAGAAGGAGACGAGTGCTCCATAAAAGTTCATGCCCCCCCCCCCAACCACCCAAAAAAGAGAATCATTGCAGTCATCTACAGTCAAAGCTCGGTTTTCGTACTTAATCCGTTCCAGAAGACTGTTCCAAAACCATGTTTCCCATTGGAATCAATGTCAACATTTTTAATCCGTTCTAAGTCAAGAAAACAACTTTTTTAAACCACCTTTTTTTTTACAATTTCACACCATAAACTGTATTGAATTGAATGGAATACACTTTATTGTCATGTGTGCTGTACGTGTGTGTAACATACGGCACAGATGAAATTTCTTCCCCCTCAACATAAAACAAGAGGAGCCGCCGCGGGTGTCCGCGCCGCCATCAAATGTACAAATGTCATAGGAGAGCAGGTCATATGTCAAATACGGTACAAACCGTCATATGTTATAATCTCATCAATTTTAACATGAACATAGTAACATAAAAATGAAAGGAATTCTCTTTCGCTCTCTGTGGTGGGGCATGCGCCTCTCCCAGCTGTCAGCAGGCAGTAGGCGAGGCATTTCGGCATCCCCAACACAGACACACGCACACCTGACTCATATTTCGCCATCAAATCTTTCTTCAATTCTATAGTTTTGCGCACTATTTTCCTCCTTCTTCAGCAGAACGATGCCTTGGAGGAGACGTTCGAAAACCCAGCTTTGACATTGGCAAACAACACTTTCTGATGGATGTCGCAGTCCTCGTCAGGAAATGAGTTGTCATCAACGAGTGCATTTAAAAAAAAAAAAAAAAATGTTTTTAGTCTTAAAAATCATCCATTTGCAGCAGCACAAGTCAATACAAAGTTTGTAGTTTGGGAGGCATCATTGACATGGTGAAAGAGGAACATCGGGCAACGTCGATGGGGGGGGGGGTGTCGAGCCGTGTACCCAGGTGGCGGAATGCCAATTGCGTCGTGTCGTTTCAGGGCGACTTGGAGCCGCTGGCGTCGGTGAAGACCTTGACTCTGCTCAGGTGAGGAGCGCGATGCCAGCGAGAGCCGCGCGCGGTGGGCCGCCAGTGCTGACTCTCTCTCGCTCTCTCCCTCTCTCTGTCCTTGCTGCCAGCTTGCTGAGGAACCCCGTGACCAACAAGAAGCACTACAGGCTCTACGTGGTCCACAAGGTCCCGCAGATCCGCGTGCTGGACTTCCAGAAGGTCAAGCTCAAGGTGGGTGGCCGCCGGCCTCGCGTCCGGACGGCGTCGGCGCTCCCCGGCGGGATAGTCCTCGCGCTCGGCTTGGCGGACGTCCCGTCGCCTTTAACCGCGTCTGCTTGTGGTCGCAGGAACGCCAGGAGGCGGAGAAAATGTTCAAAGGCAAACGCGGCGCTCAGCTGGCGAAGGATATCGCCAAGCAGAGCAAAACGTAAGGGCGTCGCGTCGGTCCCCGGCGGGCGCGCCGGGCGGCGTAGCTCCTATTTGACTGGAGAACAGATACTACGCCGGATCCGCCGTGGAGGGAAGCCTGCCGAGCGAGCGAGCGCGCCCGTCTAACGTTGGCTCTGGCCGCCCGCAGGTTCACGCCCGGATCGGCGTCGCAGCTGGAGAAGAAGAGGACGGGTCCGTCGCACGCTGACGTCGAAGCCATCAAGGTAGGCGGCGAGTCGGCGAAGCCGTCCGAGCGTCGTTTCCGCACCTCGTTTAAGACGGGGGGGTCCCCAACCGCCGGTCCGCGGACGGGTACCGGGCTGCGCAGAAAGAACTTGTATTAATTCCGTTTCATGTATTTTGGAATACGACCGATATTTTATTTTGAAAAATGACCGGATTCTTCCTTACGTCCGTCCGTCACGTGACCCATTCCCCTTCAAAACAAAACGCTGGAGCTGGAAAAATGAGTGCAAACATGCTGGAGCTGGCAAATGAAGGTGGCCTTCAAAGTACGTCGGAGACAACCGGATTCAAGTTGGGGCGGAATCCTCTGAGATGCACCGTGGCGATTTCCCACATGCTTACCCGTGTGAGGCGGGAGGTTTCCGCAGCAGCGGCGACGACGACAAAATGACAAAGTCGACTGGACATAAAGCACACACTCCAGGTGTCCCCTTGTCTCCTATTCCCCCCGAGGTGGGGGGGGGGCCGTCTGGTTGCACCAAAGCAAGCTCGGGGCTGTGATGAGTCGTCATGTTCGTGCACGTCGAATTGGCGTCGGATCGTATTTTGAAGGCGTTGGGACATGACCGTGGCGATCGGTGTTGCGGCCGGATGAGAAGCTCCTCGTGTCGATTAGTAGATTTGGAAAACGCCGGCGTTTTCGTGCGGTTCATCCCGTATGATTTTGTCGAATGGATCCGCCACGCCTGAAATGCCGCTCCCTGAAAAGATGGTCTGACATCAGCCGCTCCGTGGTTGGGGACCCCCCGATTTAAGAGATGCTAAGGTGGGCTCGCGGCGTGCTTCCCCACCCACGTCTTGTCCCGGGAGCGACGACGAGTGGCTTTTTTTTGGGTCTGTTGTCAGAATGCCATCGCCAAGGCGTCGTCACTGGCCGAGGTGGAGCGCTTGAAAGGAATGCTGCAGGCGGGACACATCCCGGGACGGGAGCGCACGCAAGGTCTGGAGCTCGCCGCCGCCCCCCCCCCCCCCCCCCCCCCCCCCGCCGCCGCTTGCTCCAGACTGGCGCGCCACATGGCTTTTCTTCTTCTCCTATAGATGGCGCCGGCGTGGAGGAGGAAGACGAAGGCCACGCCTCCCAGATGGACGCACAGATGGAAGAGGTCGAGGACATGGAACAAGAGCCTCACGTCAACGGCTCCTGAACCCCCTCCCGCTACCCCCCCCCCCCCCCATCGTGTACATTTTATATGGACGTCAAACCACATTAAAGTTTCTTTTTGACTTTGTACGCCTGCCGTGCTGGGAACCGCCCTTTTCTTCCCGATGCCGGATTTGTGTCTTCAAATGCGGGAGATGACTCCAAACATGACGACTCGGCAGTCAACAAATGCCCACCACCCATCGTGACTTGGAATGGATGAAGATATTTATTTGGAGGCTGCGCGCCAACCTACGCCCCCCCCCCCCCAAGAACATTTCTAATGTGCTTCGGGATATTCTCTGATCAGGATCAAATAAGTCATCCGATAAAAAATGAGAGGGAAAAACTCAAATGCATTGGGGGGGGGGGGGGGGCAACAAACGACAAGAAGGAGGCACTTTGAGCTTCAATTTGATTTATACAACAGCAGAAAAAGTGACAAGCGCCAAAACTCGCCCGATTGCTCTTTCTTTGCAATGGCTTCCAGTTGGATGGGGAAAGGAGTGCCGATTGGCTGCTTTGAGTGTTCACCGGATCGCCAATGGGGGGGGGCTGCAGAAGCCAGTTCATTTGTTGTACTTGCTGCGGGCGGCGTTGGGGTTGACTCTGCGGCGGCCGGCGCCGCAGTCGGCGTCTCGGAGCTTGAGGTTGGCGGCGCGGCTGTAGACGTCGTTCTGGCAAAAGGGCGACGCCCCGCCGGCCGCGTAGTCCGGGTCCCACGCGTCCGTCTTCTGGCGGGCTTTTCGCGACAGACGCTGCTGAGGGAAGCGCTGGTCTTCGCACACGTGGGGGTTCCGAGCGTGCTTACCCCCCCGCGGCAGCGGCAAACTATACTGCGACGGCGAAAAGCGGAACCATGCCGCCGGTTAGCGTCGTGGCTTGCGTTAGTGGAGTTGACGTGCGCAATTTTCGGAGGCCGCGTTAGACCGCTTTGCGCCTCCAAGGTGAGAGACGCTGTCAAATGATGACATCGTAAGATATGAAATGTGCAGTTTTTTTTTTACCCTGAGGCCACGAGCGTTGAGCACTTTGGGGTTTCTGGAGAAGTGCATGCGCACGCGTCCGTCCTCGTCGACGCTGACGCTGACCTTCTTGAGCGTTCGGTTGCCGCACTTTGGGCAAAACTGTTTGCTCATGTCGCTCGTGGTCCTGCGGCGCACGCGCAAACAACGCACACACGCTCTCAACGGCGTCGACTTCTTGCGGCCAGGCGAGCACCCGCGCGTGTACTCACGTGAAACAGGCGTGACATCGGAGGATGTAATTCCGAGCCCGTTTGATCAACATCCCGTCGAGCGACACCACGCGCAGCCCCATCTGGATCAGGACGTTCTGCACGGGGAGTCGCACAAAGAGTCGCGTGAGAGCCCTGTGACGACTCTCGCGCTGAGCCAGAACTTTGGTCGGGCGCCAACAACTCAGTCACACGTCGAGCCGCGCCCGTTCCATGGCGAGGCGGGCGCCGTCGTCAGTCATGTCGGAAGTAACGCAGCGGTCGGTCACGCCAGTCAAACCGGCGTCGTGGCGAGCCGAGCCGCGGTGAACCGGCGTGGTGACGCCACGTGGCGAGTCACGCCCTCAATCGCATGATTCGGTCACTCGAGTAGCACGCCGACGTGCCGGTCGCACGCGGTTCCCGCGGTAACGCCGCTCACTCACCTGCATGGCAAAGTCTGTGGTCAAACATCCCACTTTGACCTGGGCGGCTGTCGTCCAATCGGACGACTCGATCTTCATCTGTCCAATGTTGCTGGGCGTGATCCAACCTCCTCCTCCTCCGTCGTCGTCGTCGTCGTCGTCCCTCCTCAACCTTCTCCTCCTCCTCTTCGTCGTCCTTCCCGACGACTTCCCGCACGCCATCTTCCTCCTACAAATCGACAAAGCCTCAATGAGCCGCTCCAGAGAAGTGCTGTGAGCTCACGGGCGTTGTAATGACCAGCAGAGCCAGCAGGTGGCGGTCAACGGGGGCCGGCGTTTGCCTCCAGAACAGGAAACTGTTGAAATCGCCCGCGTCCGTGCCAGGGGGCGATGCCGGGGGCTGCGGCGTGCTCCTCACTTCCTGCTTGCGTCGGGAACCCTGACGGGAGAAGACGACGACGACGACAATGACGCCACAGGAAGCGCAAGCACACGCGTAGCGGTTGAATTTGGGCACGTTCGTCAGTCACTCAATGACTCAAATCGATTCAATCGGTTGCCCGGTGCGGAAAACATCACGATGACATCGCACCACAACAACAAGATGAGGGTTATCGTATTTGCGGCGTGACCCGGCCCGCGCGGCCACGTCACCCAGGAGCCGCATCTTATCTCATTGATGTTTCGGAGTCAAATGTGAAGAGTCAAAAGATGAGCCCTGACCTCGGAGGGGAAGTGGAATCCCGCCACGTTGACAGGCGTCTCCGGGTGGCGCCGCGTGTCGCTCACGTCCACCTACAAAGGACAAGTAGAAGGCTGTGGCTGTGGCAGCGGCACGGTGGCACGGTGGGGGGGGGCGGAGGAGTCGCACCTGGAAGCGAGGCTCCTTGCGCAGGTGCCCCGTCCCGACGTGTTCCTCCTCCAGCTGCAACGTCAGCGCCAGGACTTTGATGTCGGTGGACGACAGGCTTGGGTAATCGCCGGTCTTCTTGGAGAATTCCGTCACTGAGAGAGCGGCAAAGGCAGAGTCAGTCTGCGCAGAATCCCCGCCCTCCTCGCCCCACCGCCGCCGCCGCCGCCGTTACCGAATCGGACGTGCTGGTCTGCAGGCTGTCGCAGGTTGAGCTGGTACGGGAGGACGGCCAGACTCCTCCTGGTGGCTTTGTCCCGGATCTCATCCACCACCTCCCTCGGCGTGTACACGGTCTTCCCAATGTCCTGAAATGCAAACGCCAAACGTTGTCACCGCTTTTCAACTTACCAGGAGTCCTCGCTCCATCTAGTTTTTGCTTCTCCTCTGCCTCTCATTATATATACATATTATATAAAACGGATACATATACACGTGTGTGTGTGTGTGTATATACACAAACCATATAAAAAAAATATATATATATATATATATATATCACTACTACATGAAATCTAGTAGTTGTGGTGTCGAGTAGTAGTCGCAGAGCGGCGTAGCAGATGTCGTGCCATGTAGCCGCGTTGTAGTGAACGTGAACGCTTTCACGTCGACGGATCGCTAATTGTGACGTCATCCGGTTCGTGCGAGCCAACGTCTCTACTCACAGACCATAAAAAAAATTTTTTTTTTTTAAAAAGATCAAATCCGATTCGATGCCTCATATCAGATCAGCATCGGGCAAAGTTTGCTTGATGAACGTTCATGAGAGTAAAAGTCACCTGGAGAGGAGCTTTGTTCAGAAAGGCTCCCGCGTCTGCGACAACATGCTCCACTCCGGGCTGCGCCATCTTGGATCGATGACGCTAAGTGCCCGGCCAATGAGAGAAGACCTTCCGTCCCCGGAAATCCGGCGCCTTTCTCCAAATCCGAACTCGCTGAAAGTTCCGTTTGTTTTGTTGAAAAACGTGGCTACAATAGGAAGAAAAAAAAAATAAAAATAAATAAATATCTGCGTTCTTCACACAAATTGAGATGATAGTCAGTTGAAAAGCAGCACGAGACATGTTATTTTCTTTCCGTGTCGAACAATTCCATTTCACCGGCCCGAGAGCCCCGTTGACGTTGATGGACGAGTTTGTCACGTGACGGTTTGTTGACGTCTGCGTCGCTCCGACAAGATGGCGGCTCGCTGGAGCAGCGAGAATGTGGTGCTGGAGTTTCGAGACGCGCAGGTGAGTTCTTCGGTCGCTTCTTTCCCCAGCTTGAACCAACTCAAGAGTTTATGCTCCGCACAAACGGCAATCGATGTGAGTTCATTTGTTCACCGGTGGGTGGCGCACAATCCGATTCCAGATGGCGAGTATTGCCGCACGACTGGACACCTCCGTTGCTCAACGACTACTGTCTCTCTCTCTTCTTACGGTCGACATTTGGACGGTCGGAAATGCGGACCGTATTTTGTTCCGAGTGGCTTGTTCGCTATCGCGGTGGAGGGCGTCCAACGAGCGGAGATCCATTCCCTGTCCCCTTCATACGTCACGTGTCCGACGGCACATTGTCAAGGCTTTTTTCCACGTTCTTTTTCCTTCGTTTGACTCACCATTCGATTTTTTTTGTTGCGCCATCGGACCGAATAGAAATGCTAGTTGTCAATGTAACTTTCACAAACAATGGCACCGAATGGATTCTGTTGATGAAATCGTCAAAGGGGGCTTCGGTAGCAACGCTGGCCCGCTGGCCCCATGGCCCGGTGTCTGCTTTCCGACCCGACTTGAGACGCTGGTCCTAATGGGCCAAGGCAGGGTTGTTCCAAGCCGGTCCATCCTAGAGTTTGGTCTCCGAGAAAGAAAACGGAGCCGCTCCGCGTGCTCGCCGAGTTTGTTTTTCTGTGGCGCGGCGAGAGGCGCGAACGGCGGTCCCCCCCCCCCCCCCCCCCCCCCCCCCCCGGTGAATGCCTCTCAACACGTTGTCATGTTGTGTCGGTGTTGGCAGGCGACCACCATGTCCGTGGACTGCCTGGGCTCGCACGCCGTCCTTTCTGGGTAAGTTGTCCGGCCCGACATCACGCCGGTAGAATCGGAATCGGAATCATTTATTCTGCTTCTAGTTTGGAGCGACCCCTCCCGTAAAGTCCGACGTTGAGGATTGGCGACTGGACGCTTTTTAGTTCTTGATTTGGGGTGTGGGGTGTGGGGTGGGCATAGGGCAGTCCGCTTGTACACAATGCACTTCTCAAGAAGGACATAGAAGGTCTCCATATCTCGTTTTCCATTGAACCAATGT
The DNA here is from genome assembly GCA_018466805.1 of Hippocampus abdominalis. Classification (NCBI taxonomy): domain Eukaryota; kingdom Metazoa; phylum Chordata; class Actinopteri; order Syngnathiformes; family Syngnathidae; genus Hippocampus; species Hippocampus abdominalis. The sequence goes on along the minus strand of CM031696.1, from coordinate 27,900,051 downwards.
CTGAAGCGTCCAAGACATCAAAGAGGCACTCCTCAACCCCCCCAAAAGCTCCCCATGCGCAAAGGGCTCTGAAGAGTCAAGGCACCCGAAGTGCAAGAAGTCAGCCATCGCTCGAAAAGACCTGGTGCGCATCGATGCGATTCCTCGACTAATCGATGGGGCGGCGGGTAGCATTCTCGCTTGCGAGACTGCCGTTGACGAGCGGGTTAGCGTCACGGCAGTTGCGGGACCGGGGGCGCGGCGCGGCGCGGCGCTTAGCTTTCGGGCGGCTACGGATTTGGGTCTATGGGGCGAGGTTGCGCGACGTGACCCCCCTAACCCCGCCAACGAGCGGCCTTCTCCCGCCGCCGCCAGCCGGCGTTTCCTGTACGTGGTCAACCTGGAGGCGCCGTCGGAGCTGGCCAGGAAGATGTCCCGCCAGAGCAAGTGGGACGTGGGCACCGTCCAGTGGAACCCTCACCGCTCTCAGGCGCACATCTTTGCCGCCTCGGTGCGTTGGCGCCAAACGCCGGCCGACGTGGCTTTCACCCTCTCTCTGAGCGCGTGTGTGTGTGTGTGTGTGTGTGTGTGTGTGTGTGTGTGTGCGTGCGCGTGTACGGCGTTTCCAGAGCAACCAGCGCGTGGATTTGTACTCGTGGAAGGACGGCGGAGGAAGCGTCCACACGTCGCTGCAAGGACACACGCGAGTCATCAGGTGCGTGAGCTGATGCCGTCGCCTCACATCTGATGCGTGATGACGCGGCGCCGTGCGCAACCTGACCATTTGTGTGGCCATTTTCTTGAGAAATGGCGAGACGCAAGGACTGTTTTCTCTTTTTTTTTTGCCGTCACGCGACCGGACGCAGTGACCTGGACTGGTCGTGCTTCGAAGCCGAGTTCCTGGTCAGCAGCTCGGTGGACACGTACATGTACATCTGGGACATCCGGTGAGAAGGACGCGCCGAGCTCCTTTTCACGGCAGCCGGCGTGAGCTTTTGCCTTTTTTTTTTTTCTCTCTCTCCCCCCCCGCAGAGATGCGCGCAAACCCGCCGTGGCGCTGTCCGCCGTCGGTGAGTGCAAACCGACGGGCCCCAAATTGAAGCGGTCCGAAGACAACGTGGCCCCCGCCCCCCGCGCCCGCAACGCTAAGCTAACTCGCCGGCAAGGACCTTTTTTTTTTCACTCCGACGGCTTTGTCGCCATCAGCCGGCGCGTCGCAGGTCAAGTGGAACCGCAGGAACCGCAGCGTGCTGGCGTCCAGTCACGACGGCGACGTGCGCATCTGGGACAGACGGGTGAGAACGACCGCCCGGGCCCCGCCCGCCCGCTTGCGCGCCACCAAAGTGACAAACTGGAGCGGCTGCCGGCGCGTCTGCAGAAACCCAACACGGCCTGCGAATACGTGGCGGCGCACCTGTCCAAGATCCACGGGCTGGACTGGCACCCGGAGCACGAGTTCATCCTGGCCACCAGCAGCCAGGACAACTCCGTCAGGGTGGGACGCCGCCGCCTTGCGCCCCCCCCCCCCCCCTGCCCCCCCCGGCCACCCTATCCTCATTCATGATATGTTCTGTGCGTGTAGTTTTGGGACTACCGGCAGCCCAGGAAGTACTTGAACATCTTGTCATGTCAGGTTCCCGTGTGGAAGGCCCGATACACGGTCAGGACGCCCGCCGCACGTCTGCCAGCGCTCCCGTCTGTCTGTGTGTGTGTGTGTGTGTGTGTGTGTGTGTGTGTGTCACTTGCTCTGTGCGCTTCCTTCAGCCCTTCTCCAACGGGCTGGTGACGGTGATGGTTCCTCAGCTGCGGCGTGAGAACAGCCTCCTCCTGTGGTCCACGCTGGACCTGAACAGCCCGGTGCACGCCTTCGTGGGACACGACGACGTCGTGCTGGAGTTCCAGTGGAGGCCGCAGAAGGAAGGTCAAGGTGGCGCTCGCTGGCTGGCTCGCACGCACGCACGCATGCGTCCTCTTCATTTTGATTGCAATGGTGCACAAGTGTGAGCACACACTTGGTTGACACTTGATATCGTGGGCGCAGAAAGACAAAAAGGGAAGGAAATGGCGACATTTGACCTCGATCCGCTTTCCCTTTCACTCGCATCCATTTCTTGGCTCACGTCTTTGATTTTGCTTCCTGCCTCTTTTGTCCTTTGTCCTTTGGCCTCTCTTCACGCTTGACGCGTGTCCTGGTTTGCGCCTCAGGTTGCAAAGACTTCCAGCTGGTGACCTGGTCCAGAGATCAGACGCTGAGGATCTGGAGGCTGGACCCGCAGCTCCAGAAGGTGGACCTTCGCCCGCTCGCCGAGCAGGCCGCCGCCGTCCCGACGTCTCACGCTCGTTGTCGTTGTGGTGCCGCAGCTGTGCGTCAGCGACCCGGCGGACCAGCCGACGGACGGCGCGTCTGCCGCCGCCGCCGAGACGGACAAGTCGCCCGCGTCCGCCGATTCGGAGGGACAGCGCGCCAGAGTCGCCGTGGGGCCTCATCTGCACGGTGGCGCACCCCCCGCTCCTCACACTCCTCACACTCCTCACGCTCCTCACGTCCAGGGATGGGGGAGGGAAAAGCGCAGCGCCACTCGTCACCCTGGTTTGACCGCCATCGGCCTCGGGCGGGTTACTCCCGCCGCGGCGCCGTTTGAAGCGGAGCTCGCCATGCGTGCGCAACGGCCGACGCCTTTTCTCGACTCCAAACGGAAAAGAGTGGAGAGAACAACGGCGCTCGAGTGCCGTTGGGGAAAATTGCCTCCGCCGACCGCCGACGACGACGACAGCGGCGGTGGCGGACCTCCCGTTTGAGATGGGGTCTTGTGCCCTCGCGGTGGTCTAGTTGCGTTCCCATCCAAACGGGCCACGGAAGGAGAGCGCGGGCGCAAAGCCCGACGAGTTGAAGCAAACAAAGCACCTGGCGCGTCGGTTCCTTCGCTCGGCCAAAGAGAAGCGCCAAGCGTCCGCCCGATTCCCATCCTGGCTTTGACCCCTTGCGCTCCGCTCCGTCCCCTTCAGATGGCGACGGCGTCTCTCGTCCGGGCGGCGGGCGGGACTCGGCGGCGGCGTCGGCGTCTTCCGGACTGGCTCAGACGCTCCAGCAGGAATTCTCTCTGGTCAACCTGCAGATCAGGAACGTCAACGTGGAGGTGGGACGCCGGCCGGCCGCCCGCCCGCCCGCCCGGTCGCTGACTTAACTAACTCCTCCCCTTTTTCCAATTTGGTGGAGATGGACGCGGTGAACTGCAGCTGCGTGGTGTCGGCTCACTTCGGGACCCATCAGGTCCGCCTGCTCATCAAGTTCCCGGGCCAGTACCCCAACAACAGCGCCCCCGCCTTTCAGTTCATCTCCCCGACCAGCATCTCTGCCGCCATGAAGACCAAGATCCACAAAGTAGCGTACGCGGCGCCCGCCCGAGGTGTGGCGGCCGGCGCGTCCCCGCCACGTCCTCACGTGCCGCTCTTGCCTTTCAGATCCTGACCGACGTGTCCCTGCAGAAGGTGAAGAGGAACCAGAACTGCCTGGAACCTTGCGTCCGGAAGCTGGTGTCCTGCCTCCAGTCGGACGCGGTGAGAAGAGGCTAATTAGCCTAGCTAGCTAGCTAGCTAGCTAGCCGCCGCCGTTGCCGCCGCCACCGAAACGGGAAAGGAAACGGATGAGTAAGGAGCTCCTCAAACGTGCTTGGTCCTCGCAGGAAGACGGCCCGTCCTCGGGACCTTTTGTGCTGTCCAATCCCGTGGCTCCGACGCTGCAGGCCTTCCCGCGAGTTGTCAACACCTACGGCTCCTACCAGGTAACCCGCGCGGGAGATCCCGCCCCTGTTCAAAGCGTCGTCGTCGTCGTCGTCGTCGTCGTCATCCATTCCTTCTTTGAATACGTTTGATCCGATGCTCGCGGACGCCTTGGCGGAACCGCGATGGGCCCGCCATTTGTCGAGCGCCTCGTCGACGAGCCGCGAATGACACGGCGCAAAAAGAAGGCGGCGGCCCATCCGCCCGAACTCTGGCTAGCGTTGGCGCTATTTGGCGACCATGGTGGCGCCCGGACGTGGCGGCGTCTCCCTCCCGGAAAAAACCACGAGAGAAAGTTGCGCGTGCCCGGGACACGCGAACCCAACTGGGTCGCTCGTCTCGTGCAAATGCGTCGAGAGACAGCGGAGGGAAAGGAGCGGCGCCGGCGAGCGACGGCGACCTTTGGAAACGGCCGACAGAAAGCGCCGCCGCCTCCGTTTTTTTCCCCCTCCAGTCGATGTAGCCGCGATCGCGATGACGGCGTGAGAAGCGCGGCGTGAGAAGCGCGGCGTGAGAAGCGCGGCGTGAGAAGCGCGGCCTCTCGCCTTTGGTGGCGGCGGCCGAAGCGCTTGCCGACGCGGGCGCTGGCGCCGGACCCCGCCGGTGGCTTTGCTGGTCCGAGTGGCTGAAGTGCTCCTCCCTCCCGTCAGGACGCCAACATTCCCTTCCCGCGCACGTCGGGGGCCCGCTTCTGCGGCACCGGCTGCCTGGTTTACTTCACCCGGCCCATCACTATGCACCGCGTGGCCCCGCCCACCGAGCCCACGCCCAGGTAGCGTGCGCGCCCTAACCCCGGCCAGCATTGTTTTCAATGGTTTTCACGCGTGCGTGCGTGCGTGTTGTGCATTTCCCGCGCGCGTCAGGTCGCTGTCCGCTCTGTCGGCGTACCACAGCGGCGTGTTGACGCCCATGAAGATTCGCTCCGAGTCTCAGAACGCGCTGCGACTTTACAGCGGCAGCCCCACCCGTGCCGACAAAGACGCCGTGTCCATCTCCTCCTTCTACTACAAAGAACGGGTGACGCGCGCGCACACTCACAAATGAAGCACATTTTGTTGGCGTCCCGTCGGCCCCTCCCCTCCCGTCCCGTTTTTTCAAAGGAGCGCGCGCGCGCACGCGGTGTGCCGGCGTCCTCCAGAAATCGCGGCGCTTCAAGAGCAAGAGGGACGTCGGCGACGGCCGCTCCATCAAGTTGGCGGGGAAGGTCATCATCCAGGAAATCTCCTGCCTGCTTCCCGTCCACAAAGTTCTGGGAGAGAATTACATGTGAGTGGGCGGAGCTTGCGAGTCTCACCGTCGAGAAGGCGTCGAACGTCACGTTTGCCGCTCCTTCTCTCAGCCTGAACACGCGCGACACCAAGGACACGTGTCAGAAGAACGCCGCCGCCGCGCTGGCCGCCGGCCGCCGAGACGTGGCCAAGGTACGTGAGTGCGTGTTGGCGCGCGCTAGCTAACGTCCACCTTTAATATTTGCGCCCGCGCCTTCAGGTCTGGGCCCTGGCCTCGGCGGCGACCGGCCGGGGCCTGAGTCCCGACTCGGACCCGGACGCCGAGGCGCCCTGGGCCAGTCATCCCTTTGGACGCGACCTGCTGGAGACGCTGTGAGTCGCCCGGCGCTCGCGCCGCTCGCCGATGGCGCCCGCGCCGCAAGCTGATGGCGCCGCTCGCCGCTAACCTGCCGTCGTCTGCCCCAAGCGTGGAGCACTACAGTCGCGTGAGCGACGTGCAGACGCTCGCCATGCTGTGCAGCGTCTTCGCCGAGTCGGGCCCCGACCGCCCGCACGCCGCGCCGCAGTCCCACCCGCCGCGCTACGTAAGTATGGCCGCCACGTCGGATGCTGTAGCGTCATTGCGGCCGACCTGCAAGGACGTCCCCAAACGCGCTCGCCAACGCGTCGAGCGATGCGGCGGGAAAGGCGGGGCCGCCCCATTTTTGTCGGCAAGTGACGTCCGGTGTCCCGCGTCCAGCCCGGCCCGAGCGAGCCCGAGGTGACCTTTGCGTGCCGGGACGCCCCGGAACAGGCCGGCGCCCGCAGCGAGTCCCCCGAAGACGCCCGCCACGGCAACCGGGGCCACGCCGACCTGCGGGAGCGAGAGCAGCACGACATGAACAAAAGGTGAAACTCCAGCCCCCCCCCCACCCCCACCCCACAGTGCCCAAATCAAAATGCGGTGACGTCGCCTCCGTTCGCCCCGCAGACTTTTGGACCCGACCGGCACGCCGCAGTTTGACGACTTCAAGAAATGCTATGCGGAAATTCTGTATCGCTGGGACCTCCGAGACAAGCGGGCCGACGTGCTCAAGTTCGCCTCCTGTCCGGCCGAGCCGCACCAAGGCGTCGGTACGTTACGCGGCGGCGCTCGCCATTCTGACCCCCCCGGCTGCGGCTCACCCTCCCTCGCTCGCTCGCGCTTTCAGGGTTGCGCGTGTTGTGCTGCCACTGCGGCAGTCCCGGCCGCGGCACCCAGTGCGCGGCGTGCAAGCGTCTCAGCTTCCAGTGCGTGGTGTGTCACGTGTCGGTGCGAGGCTCCTCCCACTTCTGCCTCAGCTGCGGCCACGGCGGCCACACGGCTCACATGATGGACTGGTTCCGGCGGCAGGAGCAGTGCCCGGCCGGCTGCGGGTGCCGCTGTCTGCGGCGGAGCAACTTCTGAAGGCGTCGCCGGACCCCCGCCCCGCCCTTCTGAAGGGTCGCGCGTGACGATGTCCGAGTCGCCGCGCTCTTCGGCCCCCCCCCCCCCCCCCCCCCCCCCGAAACGCGTTGTCGGGTGACGGGTGAAAAGGGGAAAAGCTCGGCGCACTTTTGGCAAATAAAAGCTTGATGGATCGATTGCACATTTCTATCCTTGGCCTGATTGGCGGAAGCCATCAATTCTCCTTTTGGACCGACCGAGCCAATGATAGCCAATCATTGGTCATTTGATTGGTCACGAGCGGCCAGCGGCGCACGGGCACGACTTTGGAGGGGGTTTTTTTTTGTTCCCCCCCGGAACTGCCCATCAGCGCAATCCGCACATTCATCGAGCTTTATTCGTTGAGATCACAAAAGGGAGAACGGTCAGACGTTTCTTAGTGATCCATTTTTGGCTGCGTTTTCTATGAGCGTTTGCTTTTTGGACCGTCCGCAATCCGCTTCCCAACCGCAGTCTTACTTTTCGCCAGCAGAGGGCACAATGACCGAAGCTGATCCCCCCCAGTCCGAGCTCCGATCCGGTTCCGCGGGCGGGCGGGCGGGTCAAACTTGCGCCTCTCGGTGTCGGCTTCATTTGCGGCTGCTGCAAAATGTCCCGCCTCTCGGGCCCGCTTTCCATCTAGCCCCCCCCCCCCCCCCCCCCTGCGACACGCCGGCTTTGGAAGCACGAGGAAATCCCCTTTTTTTTGGGGGGGGGGGAAACCATTTTTTTGTGGGATACAATTTTTTTGCTTTTTTTTTTTGTTGAAGGTCGGGGGGGGGGGGGGGGGATATTTTCATTGAATCGCTACTTGGGGACCCCTTTTTTTTTTGTTGCCTCTATTGCTGTAAAATGACATTTTGTCCAATGACGAATTTGGTTTTGAGACTTTGCAGTATTCTGTGGAGTATTTGTCTTTTTTTCATCTTGTCGACCTTGGCCTTCTGTGCTCAACGACACAAGTCACAGCCTCTTTTTTTTTCCCCCATCTATTTCTTTATTTTGAAAGTCATTCAAGTGGAAAAAAGTGCAGGCGCATGAACAGAGCCCAAAAAATCGGGCACCGGAGCCACGAAACAGCGGTGCAGTCAGGAACCGGCATCGAGGCGAAGCTTTCGGAAACCTTTGTCGTAGCGGTCGCCCCGGCGACGGCGCACGTCGTCCGAACCGAGCGCCCCTCGTTCCGAAGAGGATGGGCGACCGTCGCTCACACGGAGGTCGTCGTCGGGCCGCCGTCGGGCGCCGCCCCCTTGAGAACCGGCGGGTGTTTCTAGCACGTGATGTCATTCAAACGGGGAGTGCGTGTGCGCCGCTCACGGTTTTGTGGGAGGAGCACGAGGAGGCGGAGCTCGGGTCCCGCGGCGAGGAGGAGGAGACGCAGCCGGAGTCGGAGCCGGTCGATCCCGACCCGTCGCTGGCTGCCGAGACAACGCGAGAGACGACCCGGTCAGGCGTGTGGCGGGAAACCGTCCCGAGTTCGCTTGGCGTTTTCAAGGCATCGGAGACGGAATAGCGCACTAAAGTATCCCGACGGGGAAGCGAGCGCAGTGCGAGCGTGTCGGCCAAACGTACTGACGGAGCGCTGGCTGGCGGTGTGGCGTTGCCGCTGGTCTTCCTCCACGTCGCCCCCCGACGTCCGGGAGCGCAACGCGTGCAGGTCGAGGGAGCCCAGCAGGCCTGCCGACGAGGGGGCGGAGGAGAAAGGGGCGGCGCGGTCGGAGGCCGAGACGGCGATGGACGCCCGCATCCTGGCACCTGCGCACACGCGCCATTTCGTTGGCCGTCATTCAAACGACCAAGAAAAATGGCCACGAGTGAGGCAAAAGCCTCGTCGCCGACGCTCGGCAACGCGCTCAGTCATTTGGGAGGAGGCGCGGCGGCGGCGGCGGCGGCGGCGCCGTACCTCGTATCCCGGCGACGTCGTGAACGGCCCGGTCGCTGATGGCGGCGGCGCTGGGCCGGATGTCCAAATAAGGCTTGTCGCCCACCCCCATGGACAGCATCTCCTTCAGACGCGCCTCTGCGCACGCGCACACACACACACACACACACATGCGCGGCTCACTCGCGCGCCCCCCCCTCTGCGAGCAAACGCGCGTCGCCGGCCGCCGGCCGCCGGCCGCCACTCACCTTTGTTCCTGGTGGCCTGCGTCCACAGGATGGCGGCCAGCTGGCGTGTCCAGGCGCACTTGACGTCGGCGCTGGCGGCCTGCAGGGTCAGGCTCTGGTTCTTGGCCGTCCTCCTTCGGAACCAAATCTCAAAGCGGAGGCCGTCGTCCCCCCTGGACTCCGTCAGGCCCAAGTCGGAAGTCTGGCGCGTGGCGGAACGCAAAGGGAAGCCGTCTCCGCCCCCCGCGGCGAGGACGGCCAAAAGTCGAGCGCGCGTACGTACCTTGAAGGAGCGCTTGTACTCAAAGACGTCGAGGCCCCCGTCCATCTTCTTGGCTTTGCTGAGGAGCAGCAGCTCGTCAAAGAGGAAGACCCGCCTGTGGCACTTGCTCCTCCCGCTCCAGACGGTGAAGCGGTCCTGGCGCAGGAGCCGCCCCTGCTCCTTCAGGTTGACCTGCGGTCGGGAGGGGGGGGGGGGGGTCAGGCCACCGTTAGCCCACGGCGCGGATGGATGGATGGATGGATCCCGCCACTCGGCCCGAGGCGGACGCACGTCGCAGCGGCGGATGGCGTCCATGGCGAGGAGGTCGTTGCCGCGGCGCAGCTGGAACTTGACGGCGGCGAGGGCCGTCCGCAGGGCCGTCCGCTCCGCCTCTTGCGCCGCGCCCGCTTCCTTGATGAGGTCGTCCAGCAGCAGCGCGTACTTGCTCATTCGCTGAACCGGCTTCAGCAGGTACGAGCACAAGTCCATCCTGTCGCCCAGCTGGCGCTGCTTCCTCTGCGCGGGAGGGGGGGGGGGGGGGCACACCACAGTCAGGCGCGTGGCGAGAGAGGGAGGGGCCAAAGGTCAGGGCGTGAGCGTGACTTCACCTTGAAGAAGGCCAGGCCGTGGCTGGCCAGCAGAGCGTCCGACTTGGGCTTGTTTTTGCTGTAGAGGGCGTACAGGCCCAACTGCTCCTGCTACACACGCGCAGGTTGGCAACCGACGGACGGCGGAATAGCGTTTGCGTGGCGCCGCCGATGTCGGCTTGGCACGTTACCGCGGGAGCAAGCGTCACGGGTTTGCCTCGCGCGACATGGGCTCGGAGCGCGTCAGCGTAGCGGCGAGGCGGTTTGGGGCCGTACGTGTCTGAGGAAGCAGTGGGCCACTCGCAGCGGATGCTTCCAGCAGGCCTCCAGTTCCTCGAGGAAGACGTGAGCGTGGAAGTCCAGAAGCTTCTCCAGGTTCCCGAAGACCACCGAGCGTTTGCCGCGCAGGTCCTGCGGCAGGTCGGCGCGCTCCATCTCGGGGAAGTAGTGAGCCATCACGTAACGCAGCGAGCGCACGTACTCGCGCTCCGTGGTCACCATTTCCTCCACAATGTGACGCAACTTCCTGCGCGCACACACGCACACACACACACAAAGGCACGCGTGCGCTTGCGAAATCGCCGGGAGCCGCGTTACCGTAGCAACGACCCAGGGACGCTCAACTTACCTTCCGTCGCTTTCCCAACTCTCGGTCCCCGCCCGGAGGTCGCGCCGGCCCGCCTCGGCGCCGCTGACCTCCAAACCTCGGATGAACACGCCCGTGTTTCCTCCGCGCGCCGGCCGACTCGGGCCGCCGCGGGCCGCCGACGGGTCCGAGCGGCAAGCCTGCGGGGCGGCCGGACAGTCGAAACTCTGAGTTTTGCGAAGCGGATGGGGCGAGGAGGGGGGGGCGGAGCCAACGGACGAGCCCAGGCGCGGCCCGCGGGGCTCGCCGCCGAAGAGGCGGCGGAGGAGGGGCGGCAGAGTCTCCGCCGAGGCGGAGCTGGAGCGGGGGCGCCGCCCCGCGGGGTCTCCGGCCGACCGCGCATCGGCCATCTTCTCGTCCGACGCCGAGCTCGGCCGCCGCGCGCCGCGCTCGTCCCGCGGCTCGTCGGCCGGCGACGTCATCTCCCGGAAGGCGGCCTCCGTGATGGGAGGATGCCGTCGCCGGAGCTCCAGACGGTGGCGGCTCTCGGTGGCCCGGCCGCACGCCTGCGCATATGGCGCGGACGTCAAACGCGCACACGCGACATTGTGCTTGCGCCTGCACGCATTTGCTCGAAACGCCCTGAATGTGAATCAAGTCTTTTTGTGCGCATGAAAAAGAGCCCAAACGCAAGTCAAGAAAGTTGCTATTGTGCCTTGTGACTGAAGCAGACACACACACACACACACACACACTGAATGGCAGATGGGCAGTCTCTCAAGAGGGGATGGGGGTCACCGTGGCAACCAAGGCAGGAGGAAGGAACACACACACACACACACACATGCCCAT
>CM031696.1:27646723-27884223 GCA_018466805.1 Hippocampus abdominalis | reverse complement strand
CACCGTCTATTTGTTCAGGTAACTTTTCAAAATAAGACTCCCGACGGTGTATTTGTTCGGGAACCTTATCAGCATAAGAGTCTTGGGTGTGTAACGGTTCCCTGGGCTTTTCAGAATAAGAGTTCTCGGCGTCTATTTGTTCGGGTAACTTTTCAAAATAAAACTCCCGACGGTGTATTTGTTCGGGAACCTTTTCAGCACAAGAGTCGTCAGTGTCTAATTTTTGGGCGGGCTTTTCAGAATAAAAGTCGCAATTGGGTATTTGTTCAGGATGCCTTTCAGAATAAGAGACCTCGGTGTGTAATGGTTCCGTGGGCTTTTCGGAATAAGAGTTCTCAAGGTCTATTTGTTCGGGTAACTTTTCAAAATAAAACTCCCGACGGTGTATTTGTTGGGGAACCTTATCAGCATAAGAGTCTTGGGTGTGTAACGGTTCCGTGGGCTTTTCAGAATAAGAGTTCTCAGCGTCTATTTGTTGGGGTAACTTTTCAAAATAAGTGTCTCGATGATATATTTGTTCGGGAACCTTTTCAGAATAAGATTCTTGGGTGTGTAACGGTTCCCTGGGCTTTTCAGAATAAGAGTTCTCACTGTCTTTTTGTTCGGGTAACTTTTCAAAACAAAAGTCACAGTTGTGTATTTGTTTGGGACGGCTTTCAGAATAAGAGTCCTCGGTGAGTAATGGTTCTGTGGGCTTTTCAGAATAAGAGTTCTCACCGTCCATTTGTTCGGGTAACCTTTCAAAATAAGACTGCCGATGGTGCATTTGTTCGGGATGCCTTTCAGAATAAGAGTCCTCGGTGTGCAATGGTTCCGTGGGCTTTTCAGAAGAAGAGTTTTCACCGTCCATTTGTTCGGCTAGCTTTTCAAAAGGAGAGTCCTCGGTGTGTAATGGTTCCATGGACTTATCAGAATAAAAGTCAAAATTGTGTATTTGTTCGGGATGCCTTTCAGAATAAGAGTCCTCGGTGTGTAATGGTTCCGTGGGCTTTTCAGAATAAGAGTTCTCACGATCCATTTGTTTGGGTAGCTTTTCAAAAAGAGAGTCCGTCGCGTCCGTTTGACCCGTGGTCTTTTCGGCGTCACCGCCTTGGGCGCCAGTGTGCGGCGGCGGCGGCGGCGGCGGCGTCACCTGGTCCTCTCGTCCTCCCGCCGCGCGCTTTTCCCCTCCGTCTTCATCCCGCGCGCTTCCCGTCGGGCTTGTCGGCCGCGCTCGGACCGCCCCCGCTCGGGTTGCGGCTTCTGACTCGTCTCCTCGCCGGTCGCGGCGTCGTCCCTCGCCGTCGCTCGGACCATCCGCGTCTGGCGGTCGGCCCTGGCGTCCGGCGTCTTCGCGGTGACTTCTGCCGTCTCGCCCCGCGCCCCGGCTTGCTTCCTCGTGCCGCGGTTTGTGGTCACGTCGTCGCCGGGGCCGCCGTCGCCGGTCCCGTCGCTGGTCGCGCCGTCGGTCCTCGCCCCGCGGCTCGCCGTCACGTCCTTCCTCCCGTTCCCGCTTTCTGCCCGTCGCCATCTCGGCGTTCTGCGAGCGCGTGGCCGAACTCGCCGTCTCGTCAAGCTCCTCCTCTTCTCCCCATCCGTGCCGATTCCCCTCTTTCTTCCGCTTTCGTCTCCCGTCCGCGTTTGCCACGGCACTCGCCGCCGTCGAAGCGCGCGCCGCCGAATTCTCCCGCTTGTCCTTTTCTCGGCCGCCGCCGGGGACCCGATCGGTCGGCGGCACGCGCGCGCGACGAGCCGAGCGGTCGCCCGCGGCTCGTTTGCGCACGCAGACGGACCGGGTCGAGGATCCTTTCTGCGGGGAGGATCCGGGCGGCGCCGCCTCCGTCGGACGCGTGCGGTCGCCGCCCTGCGACTCCGCCCCCGATTCCTCCCCGTCATCCCTTCCCGGATCGGCAGACGCCGGCGGGGGGGCATCCCGCGGGGAGCTCCCGGGTCGCAGGTGGACCGCGTCCTCCCGGGGGACCCGGAGACATCCCGGAGCGCACCCTTGACGGAGTCCGGCCGGGCCATGCCGAAGACAGCTAGCGCCGACGCTTCCGGTCCGAGGCGGCGGTCCAGAGGGCTGAGTGTTTGGGGATGCGGTTGCCGCGGTAACAGCTTTCCAGCACACCCGGCGAAGGACGGTGGCGGACGTGTGGCTGCGGGCGGCGGTCCAAAGACTCCGAGTGAGTCCTGAAGGGTTAGGCAGAAAAAGCAGAAAATTCAGCGCGGCGGCGGCGGCGGCGGCGGCGGCGGCTCGTGCCCACCGGCCAACCGACTTGCGGCAGAGGCTACGCTACTGCGGCTCGCGTGGGCCAAAGTGCCGCGAGTTCCTCACGACAGCAAACGGGCCCGCTCGGGTTGAGCGACTTATCGCGAGTCATCGTTTGAGTGCCACCGTCATGGTCCCCCAAAACCGGGACGATGATGACTGAAGCAGGGAAGGAAGGACGGAAGGAAGGAAGGAAGGAAGGAAGGAAGGAAGTGAGCGAGGAAGGAAGGAAGGTGGGATGGAAGGAGGGAAGGAAGGAAGGAAGGAAGGAAGGAAGGAAGGTGTGGAAGTGGAAGCGATGGAAGGAAAGGAAGGAAAAAGAGAGGAAGGAAGAAGGAAGGAAGGAAGGAAGGAAGGGATAATGGAAGAACAATCAAGGAGGAAGGAGAAAAACCACATATATTTTAAAGGAAGGGGGAAGTAAAGGAAGGATAGGAAGGTGGGAAAGGAGATGAAGTCTAAACGAGGAAGTATGCAATTTTAAATAGAAGAGACGGAAAGAGAGATGAAGGAAAAGAAGACGAAAGGGGCAGGAAGTGAAGGAAGAAGCAAGAAGGAGGAAGGAAGGAAGGAAGGATGGACGGAAGGAAGAGGAGGGAGAAAAGATTAGGGAAGGAAGGATGGAGGGAAGGGAAGGAGGAAGAAGGACGGGAAGAAAGGAAGGAAGGAGAATGGTTGTGCGGTCCATCACGTTCAGGTTTTGCCGGTTTGCGAGCGGGCGGCGTGTGGTTGGTGTAACTCGCCACAACCTGTTCTTTCTCTCTCTCTCTCGCTTCGTATTCTTTTGGGCTCGACACCCGTCGTCACGGTGACGCCATTTTCAAAAGCGAACGCGACCGGGCCGCTCAAGCCCGGCGCAAAGAGAGAGAAAGATGGCATCTTTCAACAACAGCCCAATGTGGTGTCGCTCGGGGTTAGGGCTGAAGCTTCCACCGCAAAGCTGACCCCATACAAAATGCTCAACTATGAACAATACACTTGTGTAGGGGTGGGGGGGGCATCAAGAATGTCAGTCAAAAGGTCAGTCAAGAGCTTCAGTGGAAAAGAGGCGGCGGCGCTTTGGAAGCCTTTGATGTTTGCTTTTCCTGTATTTTGATGTCTACGCCCCCCGCCCCCCCACGCCCACTCTTAAGTCCCTTTTTCATCTGCGGCCCCCCCCCCCCCGTTTGGTGCCTTCATCGCTTTGGCTTCAAGTCATCGTCCCGTGCGGCGCCTTCGTTCGTTTCGAGCGCAAGTCAAACGGAGCCGAGTTGAGATGGTGGCCACCTCACGACGACGTGGACCGGGAAGTAGGTCAGCCGGTTTACAACTCCCGAGGGGGGCCCTCGGGCATCCTAAGCCGTCGAGTGTGGGGGGGGGCACAAGGTGTCAGCTTTCAGGAGCTCAACTGGTTCCACTTTTATTCCGGGTTGTGTCCCGTGACTTTGTGAGGAACGTGACGCAAGGTGTCCACAGACTTTCCCGGCGACCGCGGGAGGGGGGCCGGCGGGGGTTACCGGCAACATGTCGGTGCAGGAATGTCAGCCTGCCAAAGGAAGACGCCGCCGGCGGGCAGCCCGGCGGACACAATCTGACACGGCCGTGGTGTTGAGTGTCGGGGGGGGCGCTAAAACAAGCCGGCCAATTCCCATTTGGCTTGTCTTGACCTCTGACCTCTGCCAGCTAACAGCCACCTGTACCCACACACAGACACACACACCTGCCCAAGCTCCGCCCCCTGCGGCCACCGACTCCGCCGGCATTCCCTCGACGCCGCGCGTGCTCGGTCCGCACAAATTGCTTCCGCGGCGCAGAGACTCCGTGGCGCGGTCGTCGCTTGAAAAGTCCGAGTTGAGATTGATGGAAAGGGAATGCGCACAATTCCAAGGATTGCCGCCGGGCTGAGCGACACTTGAATTCCTCAGCGCGCGTAAAACAGGAGCTGGCTTGCTTGGCCGCGCGTGTGTGTGTGTGTGGTGTGTGTGTGTGTGTGTGTGTGTGTGGTGTGTGTGCGCGGGGGAGCCGGCGAACGTTCGCACCGTCACGAAACAAAGGTGAAGACTTAAAGCACTTACCCTTCGGCGGGGAGAGACTCGTCCTCCTGGCGGATTCCGACACGGATCCAAACGCCGACACGCAAGTGAGGGAGGAGCGGCACGCGGCGAGCGGCTTGACAAAATGTCAGCCGGCTCTCTGGCGCCGCTCTCGCCCTTTTTTCTCTCTCTCTCTCTCTCTCGCTCTCTCTCACGCGCTCAGACACAGACAGGCACACCCACTCTCACGCAGGCGCAAAGAGTTTCCGGACGTCCCATTCCAAAAACAAAAGCATGCACTTCACGGCTGGCAGGCTGAAACAACGCTCTAGTCATTGTCCCTAGGTGATGAGATTGGGTGTGGATGGTTCGTATCTCCATTTGAGCCGTGTTCCGTGGATCGGTGCTTGCGTTGTGTCCGGATCCACCTGGTTTCCGTCAGTGTGCGCGATTCAGCCTACTCCCCCCGAAGAGCTCCCGCAGACTATGAGGCTCCAGCCACACCTCCGCGAGCCCTCCGTTTCGAGCGTTCGATCCGCCCGACAAGCGGTTCGTCGGACCCGATCAAATTTCGCGTCGCGAAAAATCCAAAATTGATTGACCTTGTTAGCCTATGATCAATGACCAATGTGTTCCCGAAGAGAAGCGAGACCCGGAGCCATGTAGCACCTTCACGCTCCTCGCGTGCCCGCCGGGTGGGTCGCCCGCACGGCTCCTCCGCGCTCCTGGTCCGGAAGCCGGCCCCGATCTCGAGGTTCGGGACTCCGACTTTGTCGGTATTATTGCGGCTTTCGGAATGCCAAAGTTCGCTATGTCTGCGGAAAATCAAGGAGCGGGACTTGTCGTGCCTGCTGCTGAAAGAGGTGCGGGCGGACCATATGAAGCGCCGTCCCGTTGGACTCTTCAACCGAGGGACCCTGGCGCCGTTTCTGGCACAGCTCATCGCACAAGAATGTCGGGCAGAACACGTTTCCGTCAGAGGAGCCTTGCTCTCGCATCATCAATAGCTTCGCTCTCAGAGTGCTCCCATATCTTCGCTCTCAGAGTGCCCCCCCCCCCCCCCACACACACACACACACAGAATGGCCTGAAAGCATCAAGTCAAGTCTCATCACAGAACTGGATAGAATGTCATCACCCAAACCCCCTGATCAAAAGAAGCAGGGTAACAATATAGAAACTGTGAGCTAAACAGGTTTAACCGTGAACTTTTTTTCAACAATCCAAATGCTTCGCAATAGGCACCTCCATTTCGCACACGTCCTTCCGCTCCTTCAATAACAACACCTCTACCGAAACTACTCAGCGCTAGCTATGCAGAGAGGCTCTTCCTGCCCTCCCTGTGTGGATGGCCCCATAGAACTCCAGTGAACAATAAGGGTCTTGCTGATGAGCTAAACATGTTTTTTCTGCCATTTGAAAGGGCACCGCCATTTCGCACATACGCCCACACTCTACCAGAAACCCTATCTAGTCCCCCCCCCCCCCCCCACTCTCATCCGACTTCAACGGACAGTGAGGGCGGCGGAAATAATCATTGGCACCGCCCTACCCACACTTGATGACTTGCACACTTCAATCAATCTCTTGAATCAAAACAAGGGCACGGAAAATCCTACCGGATCCACCGCACCCCGCCCACCACCTTTTCCAGCTACTCCCCTCAGGCAGGCGCTACCGATCCATGCGCACCAAATCCAGCAGACACTTACACAGCTTCTTCCCTCTAGCCATTAACTCCCTAAACAGCCACTGATTTATACTCCACCGCAGCAGACACTTGAAAGCGCTCAAAGACATCTGCACAATTGCACACTTCTTGTAAACAAATACTGCTACTGGTCACTGTTTTCTGCACCAACTGTTATAGTATTGTATTCTACCACTGATCATTTTAGCTCTGCTTAATACTTTGCACTTTGTCTCACAGTTGTCACGGGGTGGTACTACCGCACTACGGTTCACTTACATGACGAAATGTCCTTCCATACTTATTTGTCATGTCCTTGTTTATGATGATACGAATGCAGCGTGTTATACCGGAGTCAAATTCCTGGTGTGTTCTACATACTTGGCCAATAAAGATGATTCTGATTCTGATTCTGATGACGGGCGATGTGACTGGAATGGGAAGAATCAAAGCATCTCTCTTGAGGCAAACGCATGGCTTTGGAATGACTCGACAAATAAAGGCGGCCTTATTTTTCCGCCGACGCGCCGTTCGTTCGCCGGTTGCGGCATTTGATCTGGATCGTTTCGGTTTGACGCGTTTGCGTGTCGGTGTGCCGCCTTTGCGGGTTGGCACGGCAACGGACGGAGCTTAGTGCGTCTTGTGTGGTCCGAGTCGACGTGAGCCGATCCGGCTAATCCCGCTTAGTGAAACAGAACCCAGAATGTCAAGGAGGATTTGCGGGCGTGTCGGCGCCCCGCTCTGCCGTTGACCGCTAGAGGGCGCCCGTGAGCCGGCGGGCCAACTACCGCGCTCGCTCTTCAACGTCGGCGGCCTGGCGAGCAAAGGCGGCCCCGCTGCCACAAATTGGGACAGAGGGGCACTTTTGGGGATTTTTCTTGTTGTTGTTGTTGTTGTTGGGGAGGGGAGGGGAGGGGGGCTTCATTGCTCAATCATGTTTGCTTCTTCTGAAATTCCTTCCAATCAAATACATGCCTGAGCACGCGTGTTGCCTCGAAAGAATGCGTGCAAACCCACCAGCTCACACGGTCCGATTTGCGGCTCGATTGTCACGCGCGCTCCCGCGCGCGCACCCGATCGCCTCTCGGCTACTCGCAGCGACGGCTCCGAGGCCTTGAGACGCGAGCGAGAACCTCAGACTGTCTTCTTTTTTTTTTTCCACTGATTTTTGCCAATGATTAAAGAGCGTCTTCGGCCCGGCCAATAAATCAGAGCAACGGCAAAACGGCTTCCTCAAGGTCTGCTTTAGATGCGCTGTAATCCCTCCCTCGTTGATCGCGGGTGGTTTTGGTCCCCGTGAAGCGCGATCGACGACAATCCGCCAAGTAGCAAGCAATGGACATAGTGTAGCCCCAAAAATGCCCCACGTGGACCTTCGTGCTTGAGCTAACAGTGTGAGTGCGTCTCTCTCATCCTTAATTGTCTCGCTTGTTCGGATGCTTGTTGGTCTCTGCCTGCGATTGGCTGGCAAGCGGTTCAGGGTGTCCCCCGCCGACTGCCCGAAGATGGCCTCCAGCACCCCCCTGGACCCTAGTGAGGAGAAAACAATTTGGAAAATGAATGAAGGGATGAGTTTCACCAATAAGCCCAAAGCATTGCCGACGTCCAACAAATTGGAGCCTCATTATTTTATTGTTTGTTCAAAAAGACAAGGGCAGAGGACCTTGGAACATTCCATCGGAATTGCAAAACAGCGCCCGACGTGACGACAACACACACGACAAAGTCTGCTTTCCACTTCTTATTCCATTCAGCAGAAAAGAATCTTTTGATCAATGCTGGATTTGAAAAAAACGAATGAAAATGTGGCGATGGGAGGTCACGTTTAAACGCCAGCTTGACAGTTGAGGTCAGGATGTGCCGATCGCGTCAAGGCCACGTCGGAGGTCGAGCGTTTGGAGGAAGCCAAAGTCATCACGTGGGGCGTCCGCAAACTAAGTGGACACGCGCCACTGAGAGAAGGCGTCGATGGAGGCAGCCGGCACCTCGCCGGGGGGGCTGGGGGGGGGGGGGGGGTACGGCGTCAACCGGAGCAAACGGGCGCATTTGGACGCGCGGCAAAGACGCCGCGCGGCACGGGAGGGTTACAGCTGGGTGGGGCCTCGGCCGCGCGCCTCATCGCCGCCGGGCGGGGGACGCCGTCACCAGGCTCCTCAGGTACACGCGAGGCTTCCTGCGCCCACCCGAGGCGGCGGCCGGCAAGGGCGGGCGCAGCGACGGCACCAGCGGCCTCATCTCGTCCTCCTCCTCCTCGTCCTCCTCGTTCTTCTCCGGCGGGATAGCAGCGGCGGCGGCGGCGGCGGCGCGGCGACGGCCGGCGGCGGCGTGTAGGAGACGGGGCGGGGGGCCGCCCGCCAGGACAGGGCGCCCACGCGAGGGTGGACGGTCTCGGCGTGGTGCCCCGGGCGCGGCGGCGGCGCTGGTGGCGACGCCACGCTCTCCAGCGAAGAGATGCTTTGGTTCCACGCCTGCTGGAGGTCCACCGGGATCACCTTGGTGGCCTCCAGGGACACGCAGGGCGGCGGCCACAGCGCGCCGCCGCCCTTCCACGGGAGCTGAGCGTCCCCGCCGGCGGCCGCTGAGGACACGCACACGCACACGCACACGCGCACGCGCACGGACGTCTGCCGCTGCTGCTCTTCTCGGTTCGGTCGGCATGCGCGTACCTGAAAGTGGGCGGAGTTTGGGAGTTTCCGCTTTCACGGCAATGAAAGTGATCCCGACATCTTCATCCTTCTCGGGGTCTGGACGCTCGCCTTGATCCTCATCTTCATCTGATCCCAGAGGAACCACCACAGGGTCTTCACACACACACACACACACAAGTGTTTCGCCGACGCTTTGCAAATACACCAAAAGGTCACATGAAGTGAGGTCAAAGGTCTATTTGCAGGCGCTTGACCTTGGTCCCGCCAGCCGAGGTTCCTTCTGGCTTTGTCCCCGGCGTCGTCTTTGGCGTCGGAACCCCGTCGCTGCGGGATCAGCCGGCGTGGGTGAGCAACGGCCGCCCCCCCCCACCCCTCTGAAGCCCCCCCCCCCCCAGCCTGACCTTGAGCGTTCGCTCCTTCTTGTGCCGCTTGTGTCGCGCCGACTTGAAGGTCTCCATGCGGCTCTTCATGTTGCGCTGGAAAACCTCGCGATCTTGCCGCTCTTTCTCGCCCGCCGGCATGAAGTGACGACTGTAGTGCGACTGGTACTGCCCCCCCGACACGCCACGCGCGTCACGCACCCAAAACGCCAGCGGCGGCGCGCGCGCGCGCGGGGGCGACGGCCGGCCTTACCCGTCTCCTGGGTTTGTAGAGGTTTTCGGCCAGGAAATGATGAGTCTCCATGTCCTCCTCCACCTTGCCGCCCGGAACGTTGTCGATGACCTGAAGGTCCAAACACACGCCGCTGCCGTTCTCACGCCTGGAAAAAGTGGACACGTGCCAGCAAACGATGAGCCAGACGTGCTGGAGCCTATCCCGGCGGTCGTTGGACAGTAGGCGGGGGGGGGGGGGGGGGGGGGCGATGAAAGGCGCAAATTGGGTGAAAAGAGAGCCACTTTCTCCTCATCTCATTTCAAGCACGTACTCCGTGCGTGCCCGGCACCACACTGCCCCCAAGAGGCCAGAGCGGGCGCGGCTGATATTTGGAGATTCTCGGACTTGTTCTTTCAGCTTTGGGCTTTCAAGGAGTGGAGGACTTTTCATTTCCTCCAAATTCCAGGATGCAAAGATCCAAGGACTTTTTTGTTTTGGCCGCGAGCGTCCGGCTTGAGCGCACCGTTTGCGGCTCACTCACAGGTAGTTGGTGACGTTGGAGGCGTCCGGAAAGGAAGCCCCGCCGGTCACCGAGGGCAGCGAGAGTCTGGCCGAAGTCAAAAGGTTTCCGCCCTGCAACCCACGCGGCAAAGTCACGAGCGGCGTCGTCATCGCACGGGGGGGGGGGGGGGGGGGGGAGGTGGCGGCCTCCCGCCCACCTGGTCGATGAGGCTGATGGCGTCTCGGATGTTGATCTTCTGGTAGGCCTCCCACAGCTCGCTCTTCCTGTACGCCGACTTGCGCAGCAGGAGCTTGCTCAGGTGATTCTTGTCAAACTGCTCCCACCTGGCGATGACACGGTCACAGCGCCATGACGTCGCCGGCCGCCGCCCGCCGCCTCGCCTCACTCACTTGTCCCGCCAGTGGTGATAGCCCTGAAGGCCTGCGATGTCCTCCACCGCCGTCAGGATGTGGTCAAAGGCCTGCGGGCGTGACGCACGGCCGTCAGTACTTTGCCCCCGTGACTCTCAACAACGCGATGGAGCGCGCGCACGCTCACCCTCTCGTGTATCTCCTCGTTGATGGTGGGCTTCCTGCTGGTGGAGCGAGGAACTTTCAGCCACTTGACCAGCGGTTTGATGGTCAAGCCCTATGACGCATGCACACAGACTTAGAAGAGGGGGAACCCCCCCGCCCCCGGAAGGCCTCCGTGGTGTCCAGCGGGATGTTTATACTGCGCTAATGGAAAAATGTTGAAAGGACCCAAAACATTCCCAACGACGACGGTCAGACATCTGCACCGTGGCGACGCTAGCGCCGAGATGCTAAATGTCTGCTAAGTAGCGAGCTGTCGAGTCGGTGAGTCGGTTAGCAAGAGTGCGTGGCGAGCGTCGGACATGCTTAGCCCGCGCGAGAAACGACACGTCGATACTCCTCCACTTTGCGACTTTGCGAGCGCGTTAGCTTGTTAGCACGTTACCTGGAACATGACGGTGAAGAAGACCACCACGATGGTGGTGGCCACAAAGTAGTCTTTGGCCTTGACGCGTTTGCCGTCCAGCAGGACCACCAGAGCGAAGGCCACCGCCCCCCGCAGGCCACCGTAGGACATCACCACCTGGTCCATCTTCTCCAGCGGGACCAGACGGAAGCGGTTCAGGACCCAGGTCTGACCCACCACACCTGGCGCAGCGGGAAGTCAGCCATTTTATTTTTTTCCGACGCCTCAGCCACGGGCGGACCGGGTGGGGGGGGGGGGGGGGGGCTGCGCCACTGACCCACAGCTCTGAAGATGAAGATGAAGACGAGGGTGCAGGCGACCAAGCCCGTGTCCCAGGCCCACTTGGACTTGTCGACGGCCGAGATGCCGAGGAAGATGAAGATGAGGGTCTCGGCGATGCTGGCCAAGGTTTTCATGGTGTACTTGACGGTGGTCCGAGACTTCTGCGAGATGTTGGCCTCCACGTACTTGTTGGCGCCGATGCCGCAGAAGGTCATCCTTGGACGAGGCGGACGAAGCGCGTCACGTTTCGAGGCGGCTCCGCTCTCGCTTCCGTGAGCGGCCGTTAGCGATCGCGGCGTTCACCCTCGGTCGCGCCGAGCCGTCGGTCGATCGCGGCGAGCGCCCGCCGTCGGCCTTTGGCGCCGCGGTAGCGAGCGCGCGTCGCGGCCTCAGAAATCGGTCAGATGTCGGACGACAAGCCCGTCGGGAAGACCAAACGAATCGACAACTGCAGTGAAACTCCTCTACAACGAAATCGACATGGGTGAAAATAGCCCCGAGTGTGAAAAAATCTCCATGCATTAATGTGTGTGCGTGTGTGTTTGCATCTGAGATCAAATTTGCTGACAGTGGAAAACCCCCTGTTGTGAAAGATTTCTTGTCGCAAACATGATTTCGTTGTAGAGGACTTTCACTGTACTGTAATTATGACTTTACTACAGTGAAACTCCTCGACAACGAAATCGACATGGGTGAAAATACCCCCTAGTGTGAAAAAAAATCTTCACGCATTCACACCTTGCACACTTTCCTGTTTCAAATTTGCTACAGTGAAAAACACCCCCTGTTGTGAAAAAATGGATGATTTCGTTGTCGAGGAGTTTCACTGAATTTGGATCACGGATTCGTCGTTTGGAGCCGTTGGTTTGAGCCGGATGAAATTGGCTCTCGCCACAAACCCAAATTGTCGGAACGGCTTTGGGAAGCTTTCAAAATAAGACGTTTGCAAGCGTCCACTTTGACGGCGGAACTTTCGATGACCTGCAAGTTCCACTTTTTTTCAATCAGGGCATGGAAAGGGAAAAAGCTGTTTTTTGGGGTTGTTTTGGGGGGTGTGGTTCATCGACAATCACCCCCCCCCCCCCCCAAAACAATGAATTGATTTTGAAAATAATTGTGAGCGGCAGCCAAAGGCCCGTTCCCATTCTTGAACGGTCGAGCCGCTTTTTTGTTGTTGTTGGCGCGCTCCAACTTTGTTTTGGCTAGAAGTATGCCGGCGGGCGGGCGGGCGGGCGACGTCACATTGGTTCCGCGGCCACCCGCAAAGGTTATTATTAGAAAAGGAAAACATGAAAGGTCAACGTGAGACCCGGCGAAAGTTTGGCCGGGCAAAAAGCATCAAGGTCTCGGACTTACGACAAGATGGCGGACAGCGAGAAGAGTTCGGCGGTGAGGTACGCCAGGTAGACCATCAGGAAGACGAAGAGCGGCTCGATGATGCGAACCTTTTTGGTGAAGCGCGTGATGAAGCTGAGGAGGATGGCGAAGACCAGACCCACCAAGGTCCCGCCCACGCTGACCACCAGGAAGGACGCTAGCGCGCGCGCCGACGACGACGGACAAAAAGGCCCCGTCAGTTGTTGGCTTGTTGTTGTTTTTTTGGGTTGGGGGTTTTTTTTGGGCTTCCTCTCACCGATCCCTTTGAAGTAATCGGCCGTCTGCACGTTCTCCACTCCGACTTCCACAAAGGAAATGTAAACCTTGTACAGCACCTGAAAGGCACAAAGAGGCGAGCGTCTGGCTCAGAACTCCGAGCGCTCAACGCATCGCCAACGGCTATTTGCCCGGAGACAAAGCGCGTGCACAAATGAACCGCTTGACCCTGACCCAAAAGGAACCGGCGCCAACGCGGGAGCCGGCGCAAAGGGACGACGCTACGCAAACGCCAAAGACAACATCCACTCAAGGACAAACGGAAGCCTGCCAACGCCGACGACGCTTCCATATTGTCGACGGGTCGCTCGCGTCGGGCGGAGGCGTAAACCGGCGCGGGCCGGGTCAATCCGGTCCACTCGCCGGCGGGATTAGCTCATATTCGGAGTTCTGATGAGGATTAGCGACGGGCGGCTTATCCGCTCAAAACTTTAATCGTTCAACGCGCCCCGCCGCCAATCAAGCCTCCGACGCCGTGGAAATCCGCCGCGGTGTCCACTGGACCGGCAAGACCGGGGGCGGGCGCTACAGGCTTCGGCCGGACCGCCGTCCCGAGACCTCTTGAGGAAGGCGACGCAAAAAGGAGATCGGCGAGTAGCTGTCGTCTTTGGATGGATTGTTGCCCGCGGGAGGGGGGGGGGGGGGGCGGACGAGTTACGGCCACAACTAATAAGGATGTCGGCCATCCGTGGGAAGGTCACGGTCCCGGGTGCGCCGCGCGCATTCCCGGCCTTCGTCCGTGGTCACCGGGATTTAAGGCCGGTGACGGAAAAGGTCGCGGTCGCTAGGGGATCCGCCGTACGTCCACCCGGTTTCCGGCATCCGCTCCCGCTCCGGGGTTTGGGCCTCAGAAGCCCCCCCCCTCGCGCTGAAGCCGGAAGCTCCGTCCACCTCGCGACAGCCACCGAGTTGCGTCTCGGGACCTTTTCCCGCGGGATCGCGAGCCGGGAAAGAGGCAACTTTGGGAGGCGGCGGCGTGAACACCAGCGGCCATTTTAGGAGCGCTCCGCCTCGCCGACGGCCATCCCCGCGACCCGCCCGCGACCCGCCTGCGACCCGACAAAGGGACCCGCTTGGCTTGAAGAGCGGACTTTTCAACTGCGTGCGTGCGTGCGTGTCATCACCACGGTGACGGCGTCATTGAGCAGCGACTCTCCGAAGACGATGATGAAGAGCATGTCGTTGACGTGAACCTCCTCGAAGACGGCCAACACGGCCACCGGGTCCACGGCCGAGATCAGCGCTCCGAACAGCAGGAAGTCCATCAGGCCCGCCTCCACGCGCCCGTCTGACAAAGCCCACAAGAGATATGGCGATGGCACGCGGACGAATTTGCGGGCGAGGCCCAAACCGGGGCCCGGGCGAGGCGCGGGCGCGGCGCGGGCGCGGGCGCGGCTGACCGATGAGTCCCACCAGGCTGGCGGCGTGAAGCGCGAACCCCGTGCAGAAAGCGTTCCACAGCGTCCCCGCCACGGCGTAGGTGAGGATGGCGCCCAGGTTGTCGAAGAAGAGGCGGGCGGGCATGAAGTAGCCGGCGTCGCCCACGATGGTGGGCAGCAGGAAGAGGAAGAAGAGGGCGGGCTCCAGCTGGTACAGCTGCTTCTCGTTGGCCAGCAGCACCAAGCCGCCCAGCGCCAGACCCAGCAGGATCAGCAGGCAGCTCTCGGGGACCACCGTGGTGAAGCGCTGCGACAGGTGGAACACTGACGCACACCCGCCCCCAGCGTCAGCCTTTTCTCCTCATTGCCGCCCCCAAATACACCCCGCTTTCGCTTTTGACCTGCATTTGTCGCCCCGGGACAAAGCGGGACAACTCCGGCCGTCGTTGGATTACGTTTCGCCGGCTAACGATCGGCTCGGGCCGAAAGTCCAGATCGGCGGCGACTCGGCTGCTGCGACGGCCGAAAGGGGCTTTGCCGACTTGGACGCCGGCTCGCGGGTTAGCGTTGCGCCCGGTCGCCGACGCCACGCCCGTGCGTTCGAACGACAATGGGCGGGTACGGCGAGCGAGCGAGCTTACGTCGGAGGGGAGAGAAAAAAAAAAGGCAAAGCTTTGCCGTACGTACGCCGCCCAACTCCGATCCTCGCCTCTGACTGCGCGTTGCATTGCGCAATGGTCCCAAACTGGGTGGATCCGTGCGACCGGCTCGTGTCGCTTGCCGTATGTCTGCATGCCGCCAATTGAAGAAGCCACGCTTTTTTTGCTTTCGACAGTCATCCCTCGTTTAGCGCGGTTAATAGGGGACCAAAACCACCCGCGATAAACGAAAAGCCGCCAAGTCGCGACCAATTAACAGATATCAAAAAAACATTGCCCCACGTGGGCCTTTGCGCTTGAGCAGAGCCACTAACACACGCGCGCGCGCACACACACACACACACACACACACACACACACACACACACACACGCACACACACGCACAGGCCAGCGATCCTGCAGCGTGCAGCAGTGTTTATGATGAGTCAATTAAGGTTGTTAAGACAGTTGTGGATAGAGAGACCTGCTTTTGTTCTTAGAAGTCTCTCTCTCTCTCTCTCGTTCTCACACACACACACACACACTAGCAGCATCGTAAACAACACTTGGACACTGATTAAAGATCAAAGAGTAACCCAGGTGAAAAGACAGAAAGAAGATGCACAGCCAATCAACATGGCTTTCCATCTTCTCAGCCCCCCCCCCCCCACGCCCCTCACCCCACATGCACTGTATATGTTGCTCCATGTGTGTTTTGCTGACTTTCGCTGCTTCTCGCAGACCGTTTGCAGACTTTTTGCGGACTTAAAAAAATAATAAAAGAAAAGAATTGATGAATCTGTTTGGAAAAAAACCGCGATGCACCGGGGCTGCGATCAACAAGCCGCGAAATAGCGAGGGATCGATCGCCGTATTTGTCAATCTGACACTCAAGGAGGAGTCAGCGCGAACCTCAGCGCACGCCACTGCTCGGACGCCGTCCGGTGTTGATCGAGCGCCCTGCGGTCGTCATTTGGATCGCATCGGATTCGTCACGTGCGGGACTGCGACGGAGACGCGCGCATTCGGTGAACGACGAGACGAATGGCGACGAGTGCGCACTCAGTCGGGTCAACGGGCTCGGCCGCAACATCTTCATTGTCGGCGACACGCTGCGCGTTCAAGTGTGCGCGCGCGAAGCCTTGACCGACACGTAGCAGAGTTGTCCCGGTCAAAGGGGTTCAAATTGTTCCCAAGCACCTTGAGGTGGCGTGGCGCCGCACTCCTCCTTGGTGTATTGGGGGGGATGCCCGCAGCAGCGAGAAATAGGACTCATCACTTCGCCCCAACCCACTTTGATCGGGACCGCGTAGCTCTCACGCTTCGTGACGTCATCGAGTCCACGTGCGTGCGTGCGTGCGTGCGTACTCACGGATCTTGGCCACGCTGGCCACCAGGAGCCAGACGGCGATGACGTAAGGGGTCTGCACGTACGACCACTCCCACTGGACCACGCGGTATCCCCCGCCGCCGCCGCCGCCATGGTTCCGATGCTCCTCGGTGGCGGCGGTACCGGCGGCGGCTCCGGAAGCCACGAGCGCCGGCAGCAGCAGCAGCAGCAGCGCAGCAGCAGCAGCAGCGCCGTGACGCGCACCTGCGCGGGCACCAGCTCAGGCATGTTCCCGCCGAGCCCGGGGCGTCCCGGCGCCGCTTATAAGCGCGACGGCCCCCGGTGAGGAGAGGTGGGGGCGGGGCCGCCGAGTCACGTGAGCCCGCCGCCGCTGCCGCCGCCTTGGCGGAGCCCGCCTCGTGACGTCACGGCCGACCGCTCTCCTCTTGAACTTGAAGCCCCGCAGCGCCGCTGACAATTTGGCCGCTTGGACACTTTGTCGAGACGCCTGACCTTCAACGCGCAGAGACTTGGTCGTGTTCACGTCTTGACGAAACACACACACACACACACGCGCACACGCGCACACACACACACACACGGGGTGTGTGAGTCTCTCCAATTAGTAGTCGACAAGTGTGTTCCAAATTCATTTATTTGACTTGCATGTTCAGCCAGTAAACAATTATAACAAACTTTCATTGAAGTTAAAATTGTTTAAAAAACAACCCAAAATAAGTCCTTTAATGGTGGAAGTGGGAAGTGGGAAGTGGAAAGTGCCCCCCCCCCCCCCAAAAAGATCCAAGTTTTCAGTGATGTGCACACACACACACACACACAAGCAGCTGTGTAGCATCAGCCAAGTGCTAACTTTGTGGGGAGCAAAACTGGTCAAATGTTTGAAGACGGCTGCGCTTCGGACGGCAGAGTGCCCAAAGTGTCATTTTTCCCAGTTTGTCAGCGTGCCTCGTCCAAAGAATTCAAGTTGCGGGAAAAAAAAAAAAACAACCGGAAAAAATGTTCAAGTCTTGCTTCTGCCGCTTGACTGCAAGGGCCAAATGTGCAGTTTTTGGTCAGACGTCCTCGCCGCTCCTGTTGAGGCCCAAAGCCTGGACCACCTCCATGCTGACGCCGCTCTTCAGAGTCCTCCTCACTGCGCACACGCGTCAAACATGTCAATCGCACGCCAAACGCCGCCAAACTTTGCCCGCTGGAGAACAGGGCCGGCCAACCCGCGGCTCGCTTTTGGCCGGTTCAACGCGGCTCCCGGGCTTTCGCGTGACAAGCTGGAAAAGGCCTCGGCGGCGGCGGCGCTGCCATTCGAACGACGGCTCCAAATAGACAGAACCAACGACGTCGGCCTATCGTCAATCCCGCTACTTGACTGACATTCAGGGCAACCCATCAGATGACAAATAAATCACAACGGTGCTCAGCGCTAAGCGCTAAGCTAGTCAGCTTCAAAGGTAGGGGTGCCCAATACGTCAATCGCCATCGACCCGAAGGCAGCAGACTGGTCCCAAGTCCAGCGCGAGTGTTGGGAGGAGGAACTGGGGGGGGGGGGGGGATGTTCAGTGAACGCGCCTGTAAAAAAAAAATGCTCTCTTCATCTGTAACCCACCCCGGCTCTCGGATCATTAGCATGCGAATGAGCGCGGCGCTCACAGAGTTGGAATCGCCGGGGAGTTCATTTTCACGACGGTGAAGCAAAAAAGCCTGACATTCTCTGACATGAGGCGTGTGTGTGTGGTGTGTGTGTGTGTGTGGTGTGTGTGTGTGTGTGTGGTGTGTGTGTGTGTGCTCGCGCGCGATGTTTGGTGACGACACGCGTTTGTCTGTCACTTTTGTCATCAAACAGACGCGAGCCGAGATGGCCGCCGCGATGTCCCCCGGAGAGCCGCCGAGACCGGCGTCGCTCACTTGCTCCGCGCGACGATGGCTATCGGCTGAGCGCGGATTAGCGTCCCGCGTGTTGTGACCACAACACCACGACCTCGTCGGACAGATCCTATCGGCTCGGTCGCGGACGCGGTCTTGAAATTCAGGAGCGACGCCCCCTTCCCAATTCTGCCCGAGGTCATTCGCACGCTTACTGGACTTCCTGTTGAGTCGGGAGCGCTTTCGGGCCTTGGGACTGGACGCCCTGGCCGAGGGGTTGCGGGTGACCGACTTGACCAGACGCTCCATGATGTCGTCGGCGGCGGCGCGGCGTCGTCATCTTGAGGCGGCGTCAGCGACGATGACGACGACGACAACGGCAAAGAAGACGGACTCAGGCGGCCCGCGCTCGCAGGACCTGCCGCGGGGGCAAACTCCAGTCAGAGACGCCACGGAAACGGCGAGGAGAAGCAAAAGGCCGAAGCGAGCGCCGTGCGGCCGAGCGGGCCGGCTTTGCGGCTCCATTGACGACGACGGGGAGACATTTGATCGGTTCTCACCGTGGGCGGTGCGCGAGCGCCTCGGCGCTCGCCGATCTTCGGTCAGCATCTGGGTCATGCTCCGGTGCTCCGCCTCCGGCTCCGCCTCCGCAGAGACGGGGGCGGGGCTGTCGGAGCGCGGCACCGCCCCCGAGAACTTCTCCGTCTGCGGCCCCGGGACGGAAGCGTACGTTAGCGCGTGCGTTAGCGCGCGCGTTAGCGCGTTTGCGCACGCGCGCTTACCTCGGTGATCATCATTCCTCGCGTTTTGGTCCTCTCTCGGTGTTTTTCTCTCTTGCGCTTGAGCATCAGCACCCTCTCGCGCGTGGTGCGATACTCCAGCGAGAACTCGCTGATGATGCGGCAGAAGGAGGTGACCTTGGTTTCGCGCACCGACGCCGCCGGCTGACCCAGGAAAAGCAGGAACGAGTGGAACCTGACGCGCACGCGGCATCGTCGTTAGCAAACGACAAGAACGGCAACAGGAAGACGCCGTTCTTGCCTCCCTGCTTTTTCAACTCCTTTCGTCATGGCCCCGTAAGAAACGTTCCAAACTCGCCAGCAAACGCGAGCCTCCGCCCCCCCCGACACGAGCGAGACGGGCCAAGCGCCGGGCGCCACGCTGACCTGTTGACGACTCTCCTGTGGACCACCTTGAGGATGAGGATCCGCTGCGTGCAGTCCTTCAGGAAGTCGGCCATCTTGTTCTTCAGGGCGCTTTTGGTCTCGTGCTTGGAGAGCACCTTCAGGTTTTCCCAGGAGGCTTTGCAGCGTCTCTCCAGCTGCACCAGATTCTCGGCCAGAAGCTCAAAGTCCACCTGAGGACGAAAACGCCTTTGAAGCGACAACAGGACGGGACGCCGGCGGAAAGAAATGAAATTTAAAAAAAAAACCTAAATAGATGTCAAAGATATCAAAGTCAAAGAAGGAGGAATGGAGACCGCAAATGAAGGGGAAAAAAAAGTATGCCCCCCCCCCAAAAAAAAACAGGATAAAAAGAGATGGTGAGATGAGCTGCAATCAAAGAGAAAGCGAACAAAAGAAAGGAGGAACATAGATGGGAAAAAAAGGGGGACAAACAAAGATCGAATGACAGGAAAGGAGCCAAGTGACGGATGTCAGCTTGAAAGGAAGTGAAAAAAGAACAACAAAATAAAAGAAGACATTCATTCCTGAAATAAATAAATAAATAAATAAAAAAGGGGGGGGGGGCACCTTGGCCGAGCGCGTGACGGCGGGGATCTCGGAGTAGACGTCGGAGGACTGCGGCTGCTTTTCCGTGATCAGGTTGCAGGTGTGATGAAGCAACGACTGCCTGTGGACCGTGTCCTTCACCTCCGCCACCTTCTCCAGGTAGGCCAGCTCGAAACCCGCCGCCTGCACAGAGGGGGGGGGGGGGGAGAGGGGGGAGGGAGGGAGGGAGGTCAAGCGGCGCAGACGCAGACGGCCGAGCGGCGGCGAACTGACGTGGGAGCCGTTGAGGAAGTTGCCGATGGCGAGCAGCGTGGCCAGGATCCTCTTGAAGGTGGAATTGGCGGACAGCTGCTCCATGGCCAGCTTCAGGTCAAACAGCGGCTCGGCGATCTCCTGCCGGCCCCCAAAAAAGGCGTTTGGGTCACCATCGCCGCGACCCTAACCCCCCCCCGCCACCGACCTTCTCCAGAGCCTCGTAGTTGAGCTTGAAGGACCAGAGCTGCAGGCGGGGCGTCAAGGCGCTGACGGAGGCCAGGCTGGAGAGGAAGCGCTCGGCCGGCCCCAGCGGGACCTCGGGATTGGCCAGCTGGGCCTCCTGGATCTGACGCTTCTCCTCCTCCGTGGGCGTCATGCTCAGGATCTTCTAAGCAGACAAAAGGCAAAAGGCAAAAGGCAAAGGCTTGCTTTCTCTCTCTCGCAATTCCAATGAAGCGTCCACCTTTCTCGCCATGCATGGATTTAGGCTCTTTTGCTGGGGTCGAAAAACGCAGAGCCGGACCGAGTTCAAGCAAGTGCACTTTGGCGCCAGGGCTCCCTCTGCTGGCGTTCGGGGGGGTCGCGCACACTTGACCCGCCCGTCTGCCTGCCTGCCTACCTTCCTTCCTTCCTTCCATGTTGGCGTTTCATTTTGAAGACGCGTTTGCTTGGGCCAACCCCCCCCCCCCCCCCCGCCCCCCCCCCCCCGCCCCCACCCATCAGGTACGCTCCAAGTTTGTTTCAGAAGGATTTGCCTTGAACAACCGGAGCCTTTCATTTGGGTTGCTTGCGAAGCGGCCCGGACGAGCGACGGGTGAGAACGTCACGTCGCAGGCACCGCGACGCGTCCGTCGGCTCTAGATGGCGCTACAGCCCGCTCGAGTCACGCTACGTCGAGGTGAGGGCGCTAAGATCGCTTTCGGGGTCGCCCGAGTCCAGTTCGGTGGAGTTTGGCTCTGGCCACTCAAGTCGCCGGCGTTGTGGAACGCCCCTCCGGCTCTCCGGGTCGGAGGAAGGAGGACGGACGGGCGCCTACCTCGATGCCCTCCTTGCCGATGGCAAACTCGTCAAAGTTGAGGATGGCGGTCTTGATGACGTGAACGGCGGGCAGGACCGTCATCCCGATGTTGATGGCGTTGCTCCGCTTGGGGTCCAGGACCAGGATCTCGGTCTTCTTGGTCTCCGCCGCTTTCTGCGCACAAACGACAACGGGAGGAGATGAGACGCGCTTCCAGTCGGACGTCACAAAAAGCGCGTCGGAGACTCGGGACAATTCATTGGACCTCCGGGAAAAAAAACAAAACCAAAAAAAATCAAGATCAAGCTGAGGTTGGAGTCGATCCGCCCTCCGAGCCTACCTTGGCGATGGGCATCTCTTTGGCTTTGGACTCAAACAGGTGCTCCAGCCGCCCCGCGTCCACTTGCACCTTGTCCAGAGAGGCCCAGACGGTGCCGCGGCCAAAGCGACACTTGGCGGGCGCCTCCGTCTGCTTCAGTTCGCGCCAGAACAACTTCACCGTCTTCTTCTTCTTCCTCCCCAATGGTGGCGCCACCCCGGACGAGGGGAGGAGGAGGAGGAGGAGGAGGAGGAGGAGCCGGGGCACCTGGGAGGGGCGGCGGCGGCGGAGGAGCCAAGGCGCCGGGGAGGGGCGGCGGCGGAGGAGGAGCCAAGGCGCCAGGGCGGCGGCGGAGGGGCGGCGGCGGCGGAGGAGGTGCGCCGGCGAGGGGCGGCGGCGCAGAAAGGCGGGAAGACGCCGAGTCCGAGGCGTCCATGTCCAGGACGTCGATGTCCTCCTCGTCCAGGAGGTCCGAGAAGTCCAAGTCTTTGATACGCAGGCTGGCGCCGCTCGGCTGAAGGTGGTCCCACGCGTCGCCGGGCGGCAGCGGGGTCATCCGGGTGCTCTCCAGGCGGTGGGCGGGGCCCTCCGCATCCACGCTGCTCTGCTGACGCACGTAACGCTTCTGAAGGCACAAGCACAAGAGCCCATCTCGCAAACGGGCGGAGCCTTCGGCGGCGGCGGCGGCGACATGCCGACATCTCCCGACCTGTCGCTCTTCGGCCAGTCTCGCCAGCGCCACCTGGGCGGAGCCTTCCAGCCCTTCCAGCTCGGCCCGGCGGGAGGCGCCGCTCTCGCCGGGGGCGGCGGCGGACTCCGTCGACAGCGCCTGGAGGCTGGACAGGCGCTCCAGCACCCGGGCCCCCCGCCGAGCTTCCGCCGAGCCGTCGCCTGAGAGGGGAAACAAAAAGAGGTCGCGTTTGTCTCCCTCGGAATCAACCATTCACCCCGAAACCAGAGATGGGCGACTTCAATTGTAAAAACTAAATGAAGACCGACGGGGGTCCCCGAGGGCTCTCCTGCTTCGTTGAGAGAGACCGCCGAGCCGATAAGCCACTAAAAACCGACAGAGGCGGACCAACGACAGATGTCGTCGCCTGTCCGTCGCTTGAGTCCATTTGTTGTGCAAATACCAAAAACGTTGCCAAGGTGATGGGCTGGACACGGCACGAGGGCGCCGAAGACGGCGTGAGGAGCGACCGGACTCTCGCCGGCACCTGCGATGCGATGATCGACGCGCTTGAGGTGGTCGTGTTTTGTTTTTAAACTCATTCAGTAGCAGCCAATTGTAGACCAAGTCTGAGAAGACGTTTCCAAACGTCTTTGGGAAGTGAATGAGTGTGGGGGCGTGGCCTCACCGGGCGGCGCGCGCTCGTCTCCCGCAGCGCCGTCGGGAGGCGCCGGGGCGGAGGCCTTGGAGAAGAGCATGTCCAGGAGGAACTTCCTGTCATCGGACAGCGTGCTGACTTGGCGCCGGATGCCGCCTGGAAGCGCGTCACGCGGGGGCGGCTGGGGTCACCCGGGTCACGCGCCACCTCTGTGTCAACAAACGCACGCCAATCAGGACTTTTTTTTTCTTCTTACAGTGAAACTCCTCTACAACGAAATCGACATGGGTGAAAATACCCCCTAGTGTGAAAAAAATCTTCATGCATTCACACCATTCCCACTTTTCTGTTTCAAATTTGCTACAGTGAAAAAACCCCCGTTGTGAAACATTTCTTGCTGCAAACACGATTTCGTTGTAGAGGAGTTTCACTGTAATTACTACAGTAATTACTACAGTGAAACTCCTCTACAACGAAATCGACATGGGTGAAAATACCCACAAGTGTGAAAAAAATATTCATGCATTCACACCATTCCCACTTTCCTGTTTCAAATTTGCTACAGTGAAAAACCCCCCGGTGTGAAAAATGTCTCGCTGCAAACAGGATTTCGTTGTCGAGGAGCGTCACCGTAGCAGGCATGAAGAGGCCGTCGCTGTGCAAAGGCACCGTTGGCGGCGGGTCCTCCATTTTGCCGGTTGTCCTCTTCCGGCGCGGGTCCCCGTGCGACGACGTCCTCGGACAAAGACCGCTCGGCGCGGCTCAGGTGTTGACTCCTCCTCCTCTTCTCCCATTGGGCGGCGGCCAAACTGCGTAGGAAGGTGTCTCTGTGAGGGAGGCGGAGTCAAGCGTTAACTGCGGCCTCCGAGCGCTCAAAAGGCTCAGACGGCGACGGTCGGCGATTCCCGGGTTACTTCGTCGAGGCTCCGCCTTTTCCTTTGGAAAGCAGGAGCAAATGAGGGCAGGAGGAAAAATGCGCTTGATTTCAAATCGCCAATTAGCCATCACCGAATTTGTCCATCACCGGCAAGGCCGCACGCACAAGATGCACGTTTGCAAAACAAACACCCCCTCGCATAAGATGGCAATAAAAACACAAGTACAGTCAAAACTCTGTTTTCGTACTTAATCCGTTCCAAAAGACTGTTGGAAAACCAAAACCATGTTTCCCATCGGAATCAATGTAAAAAAAATGTCATCCGTTCCAAGTCAAGAAAACAACTTTTTTAAACGGCTTTTTTTTTAACAATTTCACACCATAAGCTGGACACATGTCATAGGAGAGCAGCAAAATATGTCAAATACTGTACAAACAAACTGTCATGGGTTTTATTTTCACCCATTTTAACCCAGTAACATAAAAATTGAAGGGACATCTCTCTCTCTCTCTCTATCTGTTGTGGGTCTTTTGTGTAGCGTTGCTACACGAGGTAGCGAAGCCGAGAGGAGTGAAGTGACGCATTCAAGTGAGCTCAGTCACTTCGAGAACCGAAATTTGTTCGTCATCCGAGGCATAAAAAAATCGAACTTTTAGTTTGAAAACAGAATTGTACGAGAAGCGAGACGTTCGAAAACCCAGCTTTGACTGTACAAAGTAGAAGTGACCCACACAGACTGGTTGCAAGCCCAATGTTTTTTGTTTGGGGGGGGGGCGGGATTAGCCACGCACACAAAAGCAGCTCCCAGCATGCACAGCTTCAGCCGCTGGACTTACTCAAACCTCCTGAGAACGGGCTTGTCGTCGGCGTTGACGTTACGCTCGTCCGGACTGCAGAGACGCGCGCGCACACACGCGCGCGGACGCATGACATTAGCGCGGCACGGTCACGTGTCGACGCGGCGAAAAACGGGCCCCGCTTTGGATCGCCGGGGGGGCCGCGGAACAACACGAGACCATCACCCGAGAGCGACGGATGACAAAACCGATGAGGCCGCAAACCAGGAAGTAGGAGGGGGGGGGGGGGGGGAAGGAAGAGGCGCGTACTCACCAGTGGAAAACGTCATCCTCGCTGTGTGAGGAAAGAAAGAGCGCAGACAAAAGTTTGGAAGCGGCGCGAGCGCAAGCGACGGCGTTCAACTTTTTGCATCGTCTCGGGGAAGCGTCGCCGTTGCCACGGCAACCTAACACCTTCCGCTCGAAGCTCGGCGACTCACTTGAAAGACGTCTTGTTGCCGCCGGAATGATCCGAAGGGGACCTGCGCACACGACGCCCGCGTGAGTGAGCGAGCCGGCCAGCGAATGGCCGACAACGTATGGCGGTCGCACGTCGGTCGGCGCAGACCTGCAGGAAGCGGGCGTGTCCCGAGAGACGCTCGGCGCGTCCCGGCCTTGGCGGCCGCCGGCCTCGGAGAAGATCCTGGCCTTCCTGCTCAGACCCAAAGAGGACATTTTTGGGGGGGTTGACCGCGAGCGCGGCGACGGGCTGAGGAAGAGGCGCGCTTACGGTGTCTTTGCGCCGCCGTCGTCGTCGTCGTCGTCATCGTTGCCGTCGCCGGGGTGGAGGGGGGGCGGCGGAGAAGAGAGCGGCGCAGGAGTGGGAGAGCCGCGCAGCGACCCCGAGGGGCTGGAGGCGGCGCTGCCGGGGTCCGAGGCGGAGGCGGGCGAGGCGCAAGGGGAGGAGCCGGCCGAGGACGTCGCGGCGGGCTCGGCCGCGTTCTGGTTGGACGAGCGCCGACTCCTGCGGCCTTCCTGCTGCTCGCCGGTGGTGGCGGTGGCGGCGGCCGTCTTGCGACGCTCTTTTCGCGCGTGAGGGGGCGGGTCCAGGGTGTCGCCGTCCTCGTGACGCAACGCGCTCTGCACACCGAGCACTTAGCATTTAGCTCACCCCCGACAACCTCAATTGAAAACTCTTGCGGGACCAAATCAAAAGTGCCGGCTTGGAAAAGGAAATACGCTGCTCCCTCGCTATTTGGCCGTTTGTTCATCGCCGCCTCTGTGCTGGATTTTTTCAAACATATTCATAACAATTTTGTTTGTTTTTTTTAAGTCCGCAAAAAGAGAGACTTCTAAGAACAAAAGCGGGTCTCGTCTATCCTTAATTGTCGAAACAACCTGAATTGACTCATCATAAACATGTCTGCTGCACGCTGCAGGATCGCTGGCCTGTGTGCGTGCGTGCGTGTTAGTGGCTCTGCTCAAGCACGTGGGGCATTTTTGGGATATCTCTGTTAATTGGTCGCTACTGGTTTTGGTCCCCATTCACCGTGCTAAACGAGGGATGACGACTGTAAACGACATTTGACGTTTGGAAAAGGAGCTCCACTTTTCCAAAGGGGATATCGGAGCTCGCCGAGCCGCCCTTCGCCCCGCCCACTACCTCGTAGATGGCGAACTGCGCCCTGAGGTCCGGCTCGGCGGCGGCATCGCTGAGGTTCCTGCGGACCACGTCCTCCATCTGGAGGCTCTCCAGACAGTCGGTGACGTCGTAGAAGGAATCCTGGTCGGGAAGCGCCGCCAGAGTTTTGTTGACCAGGGTCATGGCGAAGACCAGGAGCTCGCCGTCGCACGCCGTCCTCTCGTGGAGGATGTCCATCACGTACGACCACGGCTTGGCGCCTAAGCCGCGAAAGGGCAGTTTGGATGAGGAAGGTGGAAAACGCCAGGGCGCCGCGCTAGCCTACCTCTGCGGGCGTCCACGGCGTTGACGGCGCGGATGAGCGGCGGGCTGTTGGACTCCTTGTACTCCGCAAAGACGACGAGGAGCTTGAGGGACGTCTTGACCAGCAGGCGAGACTGAAGGCGGACAGAGCGCAGCGATGCTAGGCTAGGCTAGGCTAGCTCTCCCCTCGCCGCGGCAAGCGCGCGGCGCTCGACGATCACCGACCTGACTCCCCGCCAAGGTGTAGAGCCACTCCAGGGTTTCGCCGTGGTGGATGACGCCGTTCATGCCGTCCACGAACAACATGATCTGACTCAGAGCTGAGAGCGCGAGCAGAGAGAGGGCGCCAAGTGAGCGGACGGCGAGGACGGCGCGGTTGCGGCGGGCGGGCGCAACCTCTGAGGATGTAGTTCTGGTAGTTGTGGTCGGCCTCGGCTCCGACTTTGACCAAGCACGACAATCCCTCGGACGCCACGAACTCCGGAACCAGGTCCTTGTCGTCCTGCGGCGATAAGGCCACGGGTGAGGCGGCCGCGACCTCGCCGGCGCCGGCGCCGCCTTACCTGGAAGAGCTGCTTGAGCGAGAAGAGCGAGCGGCGCAGCTCCGGACCGTGACTGTTGTACAACTTCTCTGCGGGACGAGGCCGAGAAAAGGGGAAAGTTCACGTCGCCGCGGCAACGACATCCCCGCACCCTTCCCGATACGCCGCGCCGAGGCCGAGCCCCGCGTTTACGGTTTAGCGCTCGGGGAGTCGGGCTTGAGTCACCGATTCCCAGACCGCGTCGGAGTCTCGGACGCACGCCTTTCGCCGACCCCGCCCGGGCCGCGCGCTCCCCCGCAAGCGTTGGGCAATCTTGTCGAGCTTTGGTCACAAAGATGCTAACGCTGCCCACAACTTACTCGGTGACCCTTTTTTTTTTTTTCTCCACCCTACACACAAGAAATCCTGCGTCGAAACCAAGACGGATCCCGAAAACTAAACGAAAGCAGAGCATTTGAAGTGGGGGTTTTTTTTCTTTTCTTTTTCAATTCAAAACAAAATCGGCTGTCCAAATGCATCCAAATGAATGGAAACGAGCAAGTCCGACACAAAATCCAACAAAACGGGGCGACAACTTTGATCCGCCACACCCGGCCGGGAGCAAGTCATCATTGTGACACGTTCAAAAGTTCCAAAACGCTTTTGTGACGCCAACTCGTCACAGCTGACTGCTGGCGAGTGTGTCACACAGGATGCCGACGCACGCGCGCGCACACACGCGCACACAGAGTGTTGTGTGGAGACAGGAAGCGGTCCTGATAAAGTTAGCCTGGTATTTCCTGTTGGAGGCAAAAAGGGAAAAAAAAGAAGAAGGAGAAGAAGGAAGGAAGGAAGAAGTCAATTTGAAACTCCCCCCCCCCCAAAAAAAGAGAGGGGAGACGCCGACGAAATGTTGGCGCCGTCAACAAAACAAAACTGCCGCTTTGCAATTTCGGCGGCCTCGTCGGCAAAAACAAGCAACGAGCATCAGGAAAGCGAGGCCGCCCGCCGTGTCGCAGTCACGAGTGGCGCGCGACTCGCCCGCCGACGGTCCACTCGACCGAGTGCAACGTTGTCGAATGGAGGCGAGCGCGAGGTCGACGTCCCGTCAAGAGGGCAAACCTTGTGAAAGTGGCGACTCAAACAAAGGTCACGGGGGGGGGGGGGGGGCGAGGGCAAAAGTGACAATTACCCAGGATGGCGTGGACCCGCACAGACAAATGCGTCCTCAGCGTCAAGAGGGGCTTCTTCCCGTTCCTGGAAACAGACACAAGGCATATTGTGTGGGTGACCACTCGTGGGGGGGGCTTTACCGCCCGGCACGTAATCAACGCGTGAAGATGCCAAGCGGCCGTGAGACGATTCCCCCCCCTGGCTAACGGTTTGGCCTGTCGCTTGAGCCTTCACCGGAGCGACAACCCAAACGACCAGTCAGGTGACGTTTTTTTCCTCTTCACACCCCCCCCCCCCCCCACGCCGTCAACGTTTGGACCCGCGGCGGCCGCGCCAGCGAGCGAACGGACGGACGGCCAATTCGATGCTTCTTGACGTCGAGCGGCGGGCGCTCCGCAAACTTGGTGGAAGGCAATTGGATGCCAGCCCGGGTCAACTGCGAACGACAACCCATCTCGAACGGACGCGTATGCAAAGGATGAACTCGAAGAGGGGTGGGCGCCCCGGGCGCTCGGGGGGGGGGGGGGGCTCGTGGTTAGGCCCAGACTGCAAACTCGATACTTCTCGAGTATGCGTGTGTTGATCCGAGGGCAACGCACATTCTAAAAATGTGTCATGACGCCGGCGTGCCAGGATGAGGGCATGGAAACTTGGATAAATGTGGAAAGGCGGGGGGGGGGGGGGCGAAAGAAGGACGCTTTCTTTCCAGGCCGGCGGAGCAAGTCCGCACGTTGTCTTGGGGGACAAGCGGCACACGCGTGCGCACGGCGAAAAGTGGTTGAGGCGGCTTGAGAGAAGGGCGCCTAACCTCAGAAGGAAGCGGCAAAAGGCGGCCTTTCTTTGGGGGGGGGGGGGGGCCCTGTTGAACGGAACGCGGCGGTGCTCACCGTGGTCACGTGACCCGAGCCGGGAAAGGGGCCGATCGCTCCTGAGCCGAGCGACCGTCACCGTGATGTCATTTGCAGGCGTCAGCACGCGGCAGAAGGTCCGCCCTCCCTCCCGCCCCCCCGCGGCGACACTTCCAAACAGCCGCAAACGGAAGGCCGCGTTGGGATGCGCTGACGGCAGAAATGTGTGTGTGTGGTGGGGGGGGGGGGGTTGACTTCCCCTTTTAAGGCTTTGGCGAGGGCCTCTTACGCAACATCCTGGTAGAAGTTCTCCAGCTCGTCGCGCTGCTCCGCCAGAGACAGATCCAAGTCCAAGTAGTTGCCCTGAGGACACACCTGCAACGTGCACTCCTCCAACTGAAACACACACACACACACACACACACACACACACACACGGCAGGCAGTGAAATGAAAATGTCCAAATGGGGAAAGAGCCAATGAGAGGACGCCCATGCAAATGAGCGGCTTTCTCGTTGTGCCGCGCCAAGGCATCGCCTGGGCTCGGTTCCCGCTCCTGTGGGCGTGGCCGCCAACAGCCCGTGCGAGGCGACCGGTCCGTTGGCATTCTGCGAGGAGCGAAAAAAACAAAAAACAAAAAAAAAAAACCTTTCACAATAAAAGGCCAGGGGCGCCCGGCTCAAAGTTTGGACAGGAAGACGGCGCCCTTA
Source organism: Hippocampus abdominalis (assembly GCA_018466805.1). NCBI lineage: Eukaryota > Metazoa > Chordata > Actinopteri > Syngnathiformes > Syngnathidae > Hippocampus > Hippocampus abdominalis. Next base: position 27,854,864 of record CM031696.1, on the reverse strand, counting down.
TCGACGCGTGCGCAGGCTCTTTGCCGGCCCCGCCCCTTTCCTTCCCCGCCGTTCTGACGTACGCTGATAATCATCACACATGAAGACAAAATGCGGAGAGACGCATTTCGACAAACTGAATACAAGACAAGACAAGAAACAATAGACACACACACAGTCGGGAGCGCCAACCCCATACACACCAACTCAATACACACACACACACACACACACTTGAGGAAGAGCATTGCAGCATCTTCCCCATTTGTCACCCTAACGCCGACATTCCAGACGCTTCAAAATGCAAGTTGACGCACGGAAGAGGAGGAGCGGCCGATGGGGAGCGACCGCCGTTCCCCGCGCACGTCGGCGGAAGAAAAAAATCAAGAGAGCCGGCGCCACAAAGCGTGCCGGCGTGGGTGCGGACCCCTCCGAAGAAGCGCTTCCGTATTGCGGCTTGCCAGTCAAAGTTTCCCATTTTGCGCCTGGAAAAGAAAAAAACTGAACTCAAGTCCGAATCAAAGATTTGAAAGACGTTGCCAATCTGCTGAGACGGTTCCAAACCAGCGGGTTGGCGTGCCGCTGATGGCGCCGACGCGCGGGAAGGCCAGAGCCAACGGTCAGCATCCGGCCAGCGAGACTTGACACGCGCCGCCGCCGCCGCCGCCGCCGTTCCAAATTTCAGACGCTGAACTCGAGCCAATCGGGCTTTTAAGCCACGACGCGTCCAATGGCCAACGGTCGCCCGTCCTCAACGCCACTTGGCTCGCAGCGGAAAAAGGATTTGCCTCCTTCCCGTTTTCCGTCTTCTTTGCGGAATGATCACACGCACGCAACCGGCCGATCGCGCTCTTGGAAATGGTTTCGGAACCTTTGCCCAAACTCGGGAGATTTCGGTGACTTTTCCTCTCATTCCTTCTCGCAACTAAATTGTGAGCGTTTGAGTCGACGGGCAAAGTGACCTCCGATCCCAAAATTGGCGTCACTCCCCTCAGACGCTCGGTCGCAGGCCGTTCCATTGGAACAACGGAGAAAGCCGCCGACATTTTTGTCCGCTTTTCCAGCCTTTCAAATGTCACAACTTCCTTTGCTCTTCACATATTCACAACATGGAGACGCCGTTTTTTTGTTCCTTGATTCCAGCTCTTTCTGGTGACGGCGGTATCGCCGGAATGAGTGTCCCTATATTATAGCCAGGAGGCGTGGCCTTTACGGCTCAAAGTATTTTTGGACAATACAGTCAAAGCTCGGTTTTAGTACTTGATCCGTTCCAGAAGACTGTTTGAAAACCAAAACCATGTTTCCCATTGGAATCAATGTAAAAAAGTTTAATCCGTTCCAAGTCAAGAAAACCAACTTTTTTTTTTTCTTTTTACAATTTCACACCATAAACTGTACAAATGTAATAGGAGAGCAGGTAATATGTCAAATACTGTACAAACTGTAATATGTTATATCCATCCATTTTCCGAACCGCTTCATCCTCACTAGGGTCGCGGGGGTGCTGGAGCCTATCCAGCAGTTCGGGCAGTAGGCGGGGGACCCCTGAATTGGTTGCCAACAGCACACAGAGACGAACAACCATCCAATATAAGGGACAATTGTTTTGGAATGGGAGCACCCGGAGAAAACCCCCGCAAGCCCGGGGAGAACATGCAAAATCCCAGCAGGGAGCTGGGACATCTGCTGTGAAGCTCTCTCTATCTGTAACATAAAAATTGAAGGAACATCTCTCTCTCTCTATCTGTCGTGGGGCATACGCCTATCCCAGCTGTCAGCAGGCGGGGCATTTCGGCATCCCGAACTTCTTCGCCAACACAGACACACGCATACCTGACTCATATTTCGCCATCAAATCTTTCTTCAATTCTCTAGTTGTGCGACTATTTTCCTCTTTCTTTACCAGGTTTACCACTGCTACTTGCTTTCTTTGGTGCCATGATTAGGGGCTAATACACGATGCAAAAATAACAGTCCGGTATGACGTCATTCTCACCAAACACGTCTGCTTTTCCAAAAAAATCTATTGAACAATCCAAAACGTCTGCTCACAACGGACGCTACTGTAGCGTCGCTAGATGAGGAAGCGAAGCCAAGAGGAGTTAAGTGAAGCATTCAAGTGCGCTCAGTTAGTTCGAGAACCGAAATTTGTTCGTCATCCGAGGCATAAAAACTCGAAATTTTTGTTCGAAAACCGAATTGGACGAGAACCGAGACGTTCGAAAACCCAGCTTTGAGTGTATATTGAATAGTGACAACTACTTGACGAGGGCCAATCACAGGCAGAGACGAACAACCATCCACACTCGCACCTCAGGACAATTTCGAGTGTTCAATCAGCCTGCCGTGCATGTTTTCGGAACGTGGGAGGAAACCGGAGTACCCGGAGAAAAGCCACGCAGAGCACATGCAAACTCCACACAGGAAGGGCGGAGCCGGGATCAAACCCACGACCTCTGCACTGTGAGGTGGTGGGTTCGTGCCTGTGGGATTTTTAGGCGAGAGCGAGAGAGAGATTTTCTTTAAAGTTGAGTTTTCCCTCATTTTGAATGACACCACGGTTCCCTTGTTGTCTTCGCCATTTCGTTCTCGCGATGATGAAAAGAGACCAGACTCCTTTGAAAAGAAGCGCAAGTTGAAGGTGTGACGAGAGCGCCTTTTGACAACTTGGGTGTTTCGTTTTGGTCTTTGGACGCGAAAAGGGGTGACGTACGGATTCCAAGGTGAAGCCGAATTGGTTCGCAATGGCTTCTTTGCCGGAATGAGGCACCTGGCGCGCGCAACGGGGACGCGCGCGACGGCTGAGGCGAAGCCACGCTCAACGACGTCATTTGTCAACGGAAGTCGGCGAAGGCTGACGTCGCCACCTGCCTCGCTCACCTTTAGGGGCGCGTCCAGCAGCTTGTGTACGACCGGAAGGAGTTGATTGAGCGCCGCGTTCTCGTCCAAGTCCAGCGAGGGGGGCCGCCGAGGTTCCGGAAAGTTGGTACAGATGAAAGGATCCTGGTCCAGTAGGAACTGGACCCGGCAAGTGACCGCAGACATACTCGACGAGTCGGCCGCGCGAGCTCCAACGTGGGAAAATGACGCCACGCCCGCTCACACCGGCGCCTTTTAACTGAGCTCCAAACAAGCCTAATGCACTAAGAGCACCCACTTCCGCTTTGGACTTTCAAAATAAAAATAGGGGGGGAAACAAATCCATTTTTGAGCTCCACGTTTTCCGTGCGCTCCTGTGCGTCACTTCCTGTCATTTGGGAGCGAACACATTTACACACTGTCACTCGTGTTGGATGAAACTTTGATGAGACCATGGACATATATATACATATATATCTGTGTATATATATATATATATATATATATATATATATATATATAGAGAGAGAGAGAGAGAGAGAGAGAGAGAGAGAGAGAGAGACGCTCACACAGCCGTCTCAACGTGACGTCATCAAGGTGATGCCGAAAAAACAGACGTCAACTCCAATATGCTGCATTGGAGGAAGGTGCGAAATGGGAATAATTTACTGTATCTATCTATCTATCTATCTATCTATCTATATATCTATATATATATATATATATATATATATAGATATATAGATATATAAAGAGAGAGAGAGAGAGAGAGAGAGAGAGAGATAGATAAATAGATTGTTTTATATGTTGCACTTATATTGAACTGTGTCCAGCTCTCTTTATCTACATTTATTTTGTGCTTGCAAAAACTTTGTTTTTGTTTGGTTTCATTTGGGGTGGTGATTTATTTTGATACTGATCAACTCATCGATATTTTCTGCATAAAAGTTTCAATGAAACATTTAGGGAGTGGTGGGGGGGGGGGGGGCGTCAAATCCAAGATCTAAAGTTACACGATAGCGTCCTCTTGCGGTCAGTCCGTTACACTGCCTCTTCGGGGGGTTCGGCGCGCATGAAATCCATCCATCCGTTAGCCGGACCGCTTTGTCCTCACAAGGGTCGCGGGGCGCGTGCCGGAGCCTGCCGATCTCAGCCGTCTTCGGGGCAGTAGGCGGGGGACACCCTGAACCGGTCGCCAGCCCGTCGCTGGGCACGCAGAGACCAACAACCATCCGCGCTCACACTCACACCCAGGGACAATTTGGAGTGTTCCATCGGCCCGTCATGCATGTTTTTGCACGTGCCGTGAGCAGAATTCACAGCAGGATTGCTGCGGCCACACTGCAGGGAACTAACCGCGACTACACTGCAAGTTGAGGGCTTCGTTGTTTTGAGTGGGTAGCTCTACTTGACGAATGACAAAAGGAGAGATGGAATCTTTTAATGCAGTTTATTAAAAGGGTGGGGGGGGGACGTCTGCACCTCCGAACGGATGAACGAGAACACCCCCCCCCCTTTCAGTCACGAAAACACTTCCTGCTTCTCTTTCGCCAATCAGAGGCAAGCAACATAAGAATGTTTCAACAATTATTCAACAGAACACCATTTAGGTAACGGTTACATCAAAGAATAGAAAACTCAACTATAAAACGAAAATAATCATTTAACATGCGCTTACGACACCATCACGGGCTGCACATTCATTCGACTAAAACAAATCTGGTGGCACGCAAACCGGTCACGTGAGGACGTCGTTTCGACGCAGCCCACACGTGACCTGTCCAAAAAAAAAAAAAAAAAAAACACCCAAAAAACTCACTTTTGCCCTCGTGCTTGAAGTCGTATTTCTATGCCACGCGTGGGGCTGCGTACAACACAAAGTCGTGATATTATGAACAACAACAACAACAACAACAAAAAAAACACTTCGTAGACATTCGCCGGTAACCACCCCGAGCCTTGCAGTTGCCCGGCGTCCAAGTCGCACTCTCCAAAGTCCATTGCAATGTTTTTCCTCGCGCGGCAGAGGGCACTGCCGACTCATTCGAACGCGCAGCGGCATCGTCACTTTCCACGTTTTCAGCATTCCAAAGGCAGGCAGACAACGACGTGATTGACTGCGGCTCGCAAAAAGCCACGCAAGAGACTCCGAGGACATGACCTTTGACCTGCGAGCCGAGTCGGCCGAGAGCGCTGCATTCGCCGTCTGCGGGGGGGAAAGGGGGGAGGGGTCTAGACACCACACTCGACCAGGACAGAGGTTAAACACGCCCCCCCCCCCCCCCCGGATACTCGGGCAAGATGACATTTGCCCCCATTCTTCTGGCAAACAGCGAGACGGACAAGAAGAACAACGAGAACAATTCTCCAACGTCCCCGGACGCGCGTTCACCCTCCGCACGCATCGCTCGACCTCAGACGACATCCGCGCGCACATCCGCGCCAAAGGAACATACGCGCGCGCACGCTGGATGACCTCGCGCCCACGTGACCTCGAACAAGAGAGCGCGCGCCGCCAATGTGTTTCATGCGCGTGCGTGAAGCGATTGTGTTATCGGGTTCCTGGAGTTTGCCGATAGAGCACAGCGAAGAGGCAGAAAGACTAGCCCCGCCCCCTGAGCCTATCGGGAGCGCAAAAGGGCTGCGCGGCTTGAATAGTTCCTCTCCAACGCGCGTTGGGGGGCAGTTTTGTTTGCCCGTTTCAATGATTGGCAGACTTTTATTGTGAAGGTATTGTATGACCACTTTGGACGTTCCTGTTGAAACCCGAAGTCCACCGTCTCACCTGGAAAGACGACTTCCAATGTGGAATCGTCAGACTGGGCGGTGCTCTTGGGAAAGTCCAATCTCCGAATGGTTTCCAAAACCTTGCCTTACCCTCGGTTGAATGACATCACCGGGCCGAGGAGAGATGAAAAGGTGCCGCGAGGACGGCCCCGTTCCCAAAAGGAGTTTGCCTCGGTTTTTCCCGAATTGACGTCATCGCGCAATGGCGAGTTTTGCCGGTACAAGGCAAGTACAGCCGCAGCTTGCGGGCTGCTTTACCGAGCGTAAAAAAAAAAAAAACACATTTAAATAAGACAATAAGTTACAGACACAAATTGCGTGAGTGAAATGATCGCCGATGACGTCAAGGGTTAAAAGGCCAGACGACTCAGAGTGCCCCCAAACAGTCGAGTGTGGAATCTAAAAAGTCTGGAATCGGGAGGAGAATCAATCCATCTCGAATCAATCAATCAATCTCGAATCAAAAAGGTCTAACGGTCAAGAGCCTTCAATCAAAACTCTTGGGGAGTTTCGACACTGCAAGTGTCGAGCCCAAAGTCAAAAGACTTGAGAGGGGAGAGTCGCAAGTCTTGGGTTTCGAGTCCCCTTTTTTCTTTGTGTGAAGTGTGACAATGACCACGCGACTGAGGAAACAACTTCCCGTCATGTAGGACCCCGGATTCCAACAGACTCGACTCCCACAAAAATACAATTCAGGGTTCCCATTCTTCCAATTGCTTTTTATCTATGGACCTTTTAAGGACTTTAGCAAGCTAATTTAGCCATTTTTAAGGCCCTTTTAAGGACCCCCGGGGGGTCATTTAGCCATTTTCAGGACCTTTAAGGACCCCGGAGGGCAAAGTGAGCCATTTTTAAGGACCTTTAAAGGACTTTTGAGGGCGAATTTAGCCATTTTTAAGGACTTTTTCTCCATTCAGCAGGGGAACCACGGTGGATTTAATGCCCGCTCAGCAATATGCGGGCTGAACAGAAAGCCACATCTCACTGAGCTGGTGTTCAAATCCTTGCTGCCAAAGGAAGGGCACATCTCTATTTTTAGGGCCAATCAGCTCACCCTTTATTTGACATACTGTCTGTCAAAAAAAAAAAAACTTGAATTCATTCTCAAATAAAGTACACTAAGAAAAATTGTCATTTAGAAAACCCTAACCCTAACCCTTTTTTTTGGATTTGTATTATTTGAGAAGCTTTCCCTGAAAATGAAGGATAATTAAGAACATGAGTTTCCAACTTCTTTTTTGAATGGATTTTGATGAACTTGAAGGACCCGTGGGAACCCTGTACATTCATTCCAAACTATGCAAATGTCCACCCAACAGGATTTTATTATCGTTTCGCTCAGAGCACCAAAAGATCAATGAGAAGAAAAAAATCTTCTTTCCAATTGCGTCAATAAATATGATTGGATGTTGTTGGTCTCATTTCAACACGTTTCATTTTATGAAAGCCTGACGAGGATCTGCAAGGCGTGCAGCATCAAACAGTCAAGCGGAAGCCATGGTAACCGAGCTCGCGGCTTGTCACGCCGTTGCCGCCAAAAACACAACAAAACAAAAGACACCACGTCATATTTAGTGTTAGCCATGCTAGGGAAAAAGAACATGCGAATGAACGTTTAACGCGAGACATTCTCAGGGGGGAAGGAACATGCTAATAAACATTAGCATTAGCCATGCTAGGGAGAACATGCTAATAAACGGAAATTGAACGGCGGTTCGGAACAGTGGCCGTGTTCAGCTTGATGCGAAGCATGCCAATTAACATCGACTCTTAGCCCGAGCCATGAAAAATGCTAACGCGCGCTCAAAAGTCCAAGAGTTCGGAATGCGGGATCAGCGTTTCAAGGGCAAAATCCACAAAGGAGAAAGAGCGCCATAACGGGGTCTCAATTGACGACGCTGGCGTTGAGATCCCAGAACCCAGAACCCAGAATGAAGAGTCGAGAGTCAGTTGAGAATCCAGGAATGTTCATTCCGGAATCTTAGCGCTGACCGTATCCCGGTCAAGAGTCGGTTTCGGGGGGGGTCATCAGCAACATGGACAGCGTTGGCTCAAGACTTGACAGTCACCAGTCTGGAGTCGTTCGCTCAGGAGCGCCTCGAGTCGCGAGACCGGACTCAAGAGTCGGGAGTCCGGAGTCAAAAGAACCCGTGTCGAGAGTTAACGTCCATGACCGAGAGCCTGGAGTTCACACACTCGAGTCAAACATCCCGAAGGAAGAGGAGAAAGGCTGGAGAGTAGAATCGAAAGCCTGGAGTCAAAAGTCCACAGTCCCGCTTCAAGAATCCAGCGACAAGATTCAAGAGTTGAGCGCGCCGGAAGGCGGAGCCAAGGCTGAAACTCGCACATCCTAGCACTCAACAGGTCTGGAAGGATCTCGGGTCAAGAACGGGAATCGGGCGCTACGAGTCGAGGGCCGCCTTGACAAATATGCCAGCAGGTGTCACAAAGTTAGCCGGCAGGAACAGGAACAGGAACAGGAACCGAGACGGAAGGAAGCGCGGCGCTCGCGCGTGAAAAGTTTGCAAACGGCGAAAAGGGAGACGAGCGGAAAAGTCGGCAGCTCGGTCCCGCCGCGCCTCGGCCCAGACGGACGAAGGCGGCGGCGAAGGCGAGCGGCCGGCCGCTCGGCCGGCCGGCTCACTGGTTGTTGGGGGCGGGGCTGGCGTCGGGGTTCCCGGAGGGAGGCTGCACGTTGTCGGCCAGGTTGTGGGCGTGCTCCAGGAAGAGGTCTTTGAGCACGCTCAGCTCTTTGCTGAGCAGCTTGATTTTGGCCTCCAGCCGCTCGTTCTCCTCCTTGAGCTGGTTGACCCTCTGCTGCGTGTCCGTGGCCTTCTGCTTGCTGCGCTGGCGACTCTTCTTCACCGCCAGGTTGTTTCGCTCGCGCCGCTGACGGTACTCGTCGCTGTCCTTGTCCGCCGGCGTCTTCTTCATCTTGCCGGGGGCGGCGGCGGCCTTGCCGCCCGGGGACGACGGATGGGCGGGCACCAGCTGAGGGACCTGCTGCGGCGGGGCGGGGGCGGCCCAGGCGCGGCGCTGACTCTGGATGACGCTCACGCCGTTGGGGTCCGATGACGTGACTTTAGGCTGCGACGGCCGGCTCATTTGTGTGACCGCTGACCGGTGGCTGAAGATGGCGGGCACCTGAGGGGGACCACAACGCCGCAGAAATTTAGACGCCCGTCGGGGAAAATCACCATCCTTCTTTTCCCAAAGTCAACACGGATGTCGACAAATGCCTTACTGATCAGAACCGAATGTGTGTGTGTGTGTGTGTGTGTGTGTGTCGTCTTTGTCAAATACTCTTTCCAGTATGTATTTTAAAAGGGCGCTGTAGCGACGTCACTAGCTTTCTAAAAGACTGCCGGCGACTTGAACCCGAAGGAATTGCTTCATTTGGTTTCGATGAATGTCAAAGTCAAAACCTGGCACGTTTTATGGTGACAACTGATATTCAAACGTCGATTCGAATGATATAATTATCATTCTTATCATGTTGTAAGGTGATGTGGAGCCTTCCTTCTCGGTTTGGCAACGACAACATCATCAAAACGATCGCCCGGAAAAACTCAAAACAAAAGCGCCCAACGAGCTATTTGTTGGTTGGCGGAGGCGTTTCTCCGCGGGCCTCGTGCGCATGCGCGACGCTTCCGACTGGAAACAAGCGCCGGCCGTCTTCTTGCCTGCCGTTGCATCATCGGGGAACTCCGCGTTCACTTGGAAGCCGACTCCAATGACGCGTAAACGACACATGACGAGGACAAACAGGAGCGCGCACGCTCGGCTAACAGGCTAACGCGGCTAGCGAGAGCGGCTTCGTTTTGCTTCTCCGGACTACTTTGTGTACACTTTGGCGCGTCCGCGGCGCCCGCGACACGACGTCGCGAGGGCGTGACGCGACGTGACGCCAAAGCGGACGAGTGGCTCCGTGAAAGCCAACAGGCGTCCGACGAGCCCCGGTCCAGTTTCCCCCGTCTTTGTCAATGTTGACGCCGACGCCACCGCCTTAGCTTCTCGGCATGTCGCGCTAATGGCAGGCGCCAGCGTTTTTCCTTCGTCAAAAAGCTACGTTACCTTGTTCGGGGCGACAATAGCGTGAAGAAGCGGCGACAAATGACAAGGTTGGGACTAAAGTTTCCGCTTGAATTGCTCCAAAAGTCGCCGCGCGCTCGCGCTGTTTTGGTTTCCAACATGGACTCGAGCCGATTGCGAAATCTCTTTGGCCATGTAGGGCAATGTCAGGCGCCGGCCAATCACAGGCGGCCGAGACCCGCCCCGACCGCCGGCTCGACCAATCACGACGGAGAGTGCCCGACATGACGCAACCCTGGCTACGAATGACGTGTCGTTGAACCAATAGCCGCCTTCACTTGATGGAACAAACGGACACGCGCGTGACCTCATCATCTCCGACACCCGGAAATGTTCAACCGTCCAAAATACAAGCGCTCCGCTCCGCGTCGAACATCGAACATCGAACATCGAACATCGAAGAGAAACCTTCGATTAGGCGCCTCCCCTGTGACGGCCGCCAGGCTTCCCGGGCTGGTGTCAACCCAGGACAAAAAACGAGTCACTTCTCTTTCCGAAACAACATCGGCAACAACACGGCATCTTACAAAAGCTTTCAAATGTGAAAAGAGTCGGACGTCCTCAAATCAGCCGCTCGAGTTGAACTAAAAACAAAAAAACAAAAAAAAACCTAAGCGACACCTCCTGTGGGTCACTTTTGCCAGTCCGAAGGCCTGACAAGTTACAATTGTGGCAATAAAAGTAACAAAAATCGAAAGAAGAAAATTCATTTGTAATCCTAAACATATTGAGGGGGGGGGGGGGTTAATTTTTTTTTGTTTTAATTGACCTTTTGTCTTCTCTCCCACGACGTGATTCTCCTCCCACAGCCAGCGCCTAGTTCCGGCATTCGCGCGGCTAATTATGCAACTCGGACGACGGCGTCATTTAGCGACTTGGAGCGACTTTTGGGACAAGAGCTTCCTTTCCTTCCCGAGGCGACTCCTCTCCAGCCCTTCCACAACCACAAACATGTCAACGAGTGTTTGTTTGAAGTCGTGTAATGCTTGTAGTTGTGATGGGAGCCAACGGTGATACTTTTTCCTACTTTGTGGAGACACCGTTGTCATATCTCGAAAGCTGTAGCGCCACCTAGGTCAATACATGCAAACGTTTGTTGAAGTCAAGCCGCGCGGTAGTCGTTGGGAGAAGCAAAAACACTCCCTGCACTTTTCCCCACACCGTTTTGGATTGATAGGAGACAGGCTCGATTTCTTGCCCTTTTTTTGGGGTTTGTTTTGTTTTTGATTTTGTTGGGGGAAGGCCGCGTTTTTGGGGGCGTGTTCTGTTGGGTTTTCTCCCTTCAAAGAATCAAACTGCTCCTGAAGAATTCAAGCCAGCGGTGTTGCCGTCGCGTCCGAGGTCCCCCCCCCCCCGGGACCGGGACGGACGTTACTCGCGCTCATGGTTGACGTTCAATTCCACGAAGATGCACTAGAGGGCGCTGCGGCCCAGGCAATCCGAACGGGCTCGCAAGTCTTGAAACTTTTGGACAAAAACAAAGACATGAACACGACATAGGACACAAATGTGACTGAAACAAAAACTTTTTTCCCCCCTCATTGTTGATTATTGTGTGTGTGTGTGTGTGTGTGTGTGCCCAGAAAAGGTGAAAAGTAAAGCTATTCAGAACACTTTGTCCAGTTGACCCCCACGCCCGCACGCAAACATCCACGAGGGTCCCACACGCATCCATATCAACAAGGCAAACACACGCATGCGCGCGCGCGCACGCACGCACGCCAAGGCGAATGAGCGACCCGGGTCACACGTACACAGCAGTCCGATCCACACACAGGCGTCCATAAAAAAACAAACAAACATTGAAACCCACGCGTGCGCCCACACACGCAAAATCCACAAGACGCACACAAAAGAAGACAAAAGTGTCACGCGTGAATGAGACAAAAAGGCGCACAGGCCTTTCCCCTGCTATCCACAAGGCAAACACGCAGGCGCATGTCCAGCCAAGTCGGCCCCATAGGCAGATAGCCAGCCAGCCGCGAGCGAGTCAAGCGCTCTCTCTCTCTCTCTCTCTCTCGCGCGCGCGCGCGCGGCTCATGGGCGTCACGACCCAGCGCGTCTCCCGCCCACCCGCTCGTCGCTCTATAAAAGCACTTTGCCACTTTTGCCCTCCCGACTCGGCCGACGGGCGTCTGTCTGTCGCGCGGACGCACGGACTCGGGCACGGTGCGCTCCACGCGCTGCTCTGCCCTGCCGCTCTTCTCCACTCTCGACGCGCGCGCGCGCGCGCGAGGGCCGAGGCATGCGCGCGGCCGTCTAGCTGCCGCCCCATGGAGCTCCACAACCTGCTGTACGAGTCGGCGGGCCCGGCGGGGCCCCCGTGCCTCGGCGGGGGGGACATCGGGGACGCCGAGACGTCCGTGGACCTGAGCGCCTACATCGACCCGTCCGCCTTCAACGACGACTTCTTGGCGGAGCTCTTCCACCACCCGTCCCGGCTGCGCGCTGCGGCCTACGAGCACGCGCACGGACCCCCGCCGCACGCCTACGCCAAGATGGACGCGGACGCCAGGGTGCTCGAGGTTCGTCACCGACGTTTCACGCCGCAAAATAGCCAAGATCCGAGTCCAAAGTGGACTCCGAGGAATTCTCGTCCACTTTTGGGCCACGGTCGCGGCGAGAATCCGACGCGAACGGGGAAATACGATTCCGAACTCCCGACGGTATGTTTCCGAGTCGCGCGGGCCATTGGCGAATTTCCTTCGGCCGTGACGTTTGGTAGCTTCGACGTCGCTCATTTACCCGACACCTCGCTCTTCGCCTTGGCGTGCAGCGTGAAATCAAAAGTGCAGGTTCGGGGTAAACCTCACCGGCCCTCGTGCCGGAGCCTTCGCCGCAGACTTGTCGGGGTGCAATAGCGCTCTCTGGTGGCGCAAAACCAAAGCGACATCGTGAAAGAAAGCCAAAGGAACCCAACGATCAAACGGGAAATCCGAACCTCCACCGGGGGCCATTTTACTTCCCACCTTCGGTTTTTACCGTTCGAGCGCTTTTCTTCGGAATGGCGGCACTTACTGACGTCCGCGGTGAAGGATTTTCGAGCCCTTCCGTTCCTGCACCCTTCAAAATAAAAGCATCCATTTTTGGGATGGGCTTCCCGCCAGGAGGGTGTCGGGCGCGCCGGAGCCTCTCCCGACCGCCGCCTCGGGGCAGTAGGCGGGGCGCACCCTCGAGCGCAACGGGCTCCGCCCTCCGCGACAGGCTCCGCCCCCGCGACAGGCTCCGCCCCCGCGACAGGCTCCTTTGCCGGGCGCCCTTTTCCAAAGCAGAAGCGGCCGTCGGGCGGTTGGCGCGGAGCCTCCGGAAGCCAACCGAAACGCGTCGACGTCCTTTCGAAGTCGCGGGTCGGTCGCAAGCGCAAAGTCGAGGCCGTCATCCGAGCCGATCGCAATGGCCGGCCGGCAAAGCCGAAGACAAAGACGGCCTTTGTTTTTCCTTGATGCGGGCTGTCGGAAGGGGGGCGGGGCACGCGTTCACTCCATGTCCGTTTTGTCCAAGTGAATTCCGGCCAGACGACAACACGGCGTATCCCAAGCCGCGATGGCTCCCCTACCGAACGCGCCGACACAAGAAGCCGCTTTGTGGAGGAGGCCCCGAAGGTCCGAGGCGCGCCCCCCACCGGGCAAAGCAAAAGGCGCCATTTTGGCTCCCGGCCAGCCGCGTCCTCTTGCGGCGTGGAATTTGGGAGCTCCGCCTCCTCCCGAGACACGTCTTGCGTCACGGTCAGAGGACGATCTCCTGGAAGCGGGCCTCCTCTCGCTCCGTGACCTCCAACGCAGGCGCCAGGAAAACGAGTTCGGACTCGTATCGAACGCGAGATTGAAAATGGGAGGCCGCGTCCGCGTCGGCAATAATATGGCGAGGACGGGCCGCGCTCGTTTGATGGGATGGAAAAGAGCGGCCGATCGCCGACGATGGTTTTGAAGGAACGGCGACAATGTCTTTTGTTTTCCGAAGACGCTCTTTCCACTCGCGGTCGTTTGGGGGTGGTAACCGCGCTCCTTGTCGCCATTGCCCAGGCGGACGCGGAGGATCCGTACGAGCAGGCGCGCCCGCGCCCGCTGGCCATCAAGCAGGAGCCGCGCGAGGAGGACCTCCCGCCCGCCGCCTACCGGCGCCACGCCCGGCCCTACCACCCGCCGCCGCACCTGCAGTACCAGGCGGCCCACTGCGCGCAGACGGCGGTGCACCTGCAGCCCGGCCAGCCCACCCCGCCGCCCACCCCCGTGCCCAGCCCGCACCACCACGCCCTCCACGGGCCCCTCGAACTTCATCCTCATCATCATCTCCTCCTCCTCCTCCTCCTCACCTCCACCACCATCAGCAGCCGCCGAGGACGGCGGCCAAGGCCAAGAAGCGCGTGGACAAAAGCAGCCCCGAGTACCGGCTGAGGCGCGAGCGCAACAACGTGGCGGTGCGCAAGAGTCGCGACAAGGCCAAGATGCGCAACATGGAGACGCAGCAGAAGGTCCTGGAGCTCAGCTCGGACAACGAGAGACTGAGGCGGCGCGTGGACCACCTCAGCCGGGAGCTGGACACCCTGCGGGGGGTCTTCCGGCAGCAGCCGCCGCCCGACGCCCGCTACGGGGCGCACAGCTGAGGAGCCCGAGAGGCACGCCGGCATCAGAGGACGGGCCGCCGTGATGTCACGTGACTTTGCTTCCTTCTCTTTTGGCGGCTCGCACACTCATGCCGAGTCAAAACTCTCCTTCTCACACACACCAAGAAACAAGTCACACATTGATAAGACACAAACACAAATCTCTCGGTCACACACACACACACACACACCCAATCCAACAATCTGCTCTGAGTCGTTTCACTAATAAAAGATGTCGTCTCATGGGATGGTGTGGGCGTGGTTTTCGTCATTTTGGCCCGCAGCGAGGTGGCGCTCATCCTTTTGTCCCGCTTTAGCATCGTCGCAGGCCGGGCCGTCCGGGCCCCCGCTTGATGATGTCGTCACGCGAACCCGCCGGGGGGAGGGGGGGGGGGGGCTGCGGGGTGACCCTTTGCGGGCGGTGGCCAGAAAAGAGGAAGCGGCGGCGGCATGACTCGGCACGCGCGCCATCAAACAGGAAGTGGACTCCTTTGCTGTCTGTGGCTCACACGCGCACGCACCGGAGTTGGCCCGCTCCCGCCGCTCGCGTGTCTCTTCACCGTCCATCGAAAGATCGCCATCCTGACAAAAACTCATCTGAAGTAGTAGAGTGCCACGTCGTCTTCCCAGCACCCGCAACCTAGCGTTGCTTCACTTCCTTTTGCTTTTTTTGGGGGGGGGGGTTGTTGTTTAAAACCCTCATGCAGTGTCCCTCTTCCAATGTGCAACCACTTTTTTCACCGCTTTTCATTTTTTCTCACTTTCAACCCCTCAAAATGTTCAGTGGGACTTGGCCAAGACGTAGATCTACATCCTATGCCAAATTTCAGCTTTGTGGAGTTTCTTTGTCACTGTTTTGTCTGTGGTGTCCATTTGTCCAACAGTCCAAAATCGTCCAAAGTGTCCCAAATGTCCAATTTTGGGATTATTACCGCATGGGGGTTAAAAGCCAAGTTTTGCATTTGTGACAAAGGAAAGGGCAGCGCGGAGGCGTCCGTGAGCATATGGCCCCGCAGGTGGGAAAGGAGAGCCGGAGTCACGACGCACTTTCAACATACAGACGGACGACGTTTGGAGGAGCCTGACGCCGGGTTCCCAATGTCAAGACGCACAAATGTACTTTGTGCGCCACGGGCCCATTGGGTGGGGAGGATCTGGGTGGATGTTCGTGTGCGTGTGAAGATTTGTGCGCGGGAAAGACAGAGATGGGGTGTACAGGCGTGTATGAGCCCCCTCCCTGAACAAACTAACATGAACTCTGAACACCTTGTGTGTGCACGCGTGCGCAAACACACACACACTTACACAAGTCAAAGGTGAAAGTCTGATGAGTTTGGGTTGTTTGCAGTCAATAGTGACCTCATAGCAGCAGAGCACAAGTGGTATTTTTGGTGCCGTCCGCTTTGTTCAGTCCACCCTGCTCCTTGTGCTTCCTGGGGTCCTCCACCGACCACCTCACAAACGTGACTTGTGCATGAAAATGCTCGCGCGGCGTCACCGTGGAGCTGGAAAAGTTTCTCTCGGGCGCCGTGAGGGGTCGGGGGGGGGGGGGGGGGGTGTCACGCCGTCGCCGCCTCAGGGCGCACCGTGGCCAGGCCAGCGCTCAACGGCCTGCTGAATTTCTGCCGAGTCGACGCGACAAAGACCTCTGCCTCGCCGGAGCCACAAGACGCCATTCAGCGGAAAGACGCTTTTTACGTCCAATAAAGCGCGGCTGGCGAAAGCGCATTTGTATTTGGAAGATTCGGGAGGAAACGGCTGCCGCAAATAAAGAGAAAAGAAATCAATGAATAGATAAATAAATAAATAAACAACCACATCAATACATAAATAGCAAATAAATTACTAAATAAATAAATAAAATAGCTAAACAAATAAACAAACGAATAAATAAATTCATAAATACCAACCAAACAAATAACTAAATAAAAATAGAAACCAAACAAACAAATAACAAATAAATAGGTAAATAGATAGATACACATAAATAAATAAATAAATACCAACAAACAACTAAATAAATAAATTGAAACCAAACAAACAACCAAATAATAATAAATGCATAAATAAAACAGATAGACAAACAAATAAATCAATGCCACCCAAACAAATAAATCAAATGAATAAATGCAAATAAACAAACAAACAATAAATAAATACATAAATAAAATAGCTCAACAAGTAAACAAGCAGGTAAATAAATAAATATCAGCAACCAAACAAATAACTCAATAAAATAAAACAAACAAACAAATGACAAATAAATAGATAAATAGATTGACGAACAAACAAATAAATAAATACCAGCCAACCAAACAAATAACTAAATAAAAATAAACCAAGCAAACAAACAAATAACAAATAAATAAATAAATAAAATAGATAAACAAACAAATAAATAACTATCAGCCAAGCAAGTAAATAAATAAGTAAATACAAATAAGCAAACAAACACTAACTAAATAAATAAATAAACCCGCTCAGCAAATAAATAAATAAATAAATACCGGCCAGCCAAACAAATAAATAAATAAAAATAAAACAAACAAACAAATAAATAAATAGCAACCAAACAGCCAAATAAATAAAAACAAACAAATGATAATAAATAAATAAGTAAATCAATAACTAACTAACTAACCAACAAATCTACGTAGTTTGAAAAAAGGGCCTCCTGCTCAGAAGTCAGCAGCAGAGGTCATTTGAAGCGGGTCGGATTTGTCAGCCTCTTGATGAGCTGCTTCAGTTTGGTGAGTTCCATCCTCTGCAGCCATTCCATTCGGCAGTTTTGGCGACGTCGGCTCAAGATGGGTGGCAACATGTCGCCGGTGCCTGTCACTGTCCAGACTTTGTGTGTGTGTGTGTGTGTGTGTGTGTGCGCAATGCATGATTTTGTCACTCTTCACACTTTGCCTCCAACAAGCCCCCCCAGGAAGACCCCACAGCCTCCCTCCTCCCCAAGCAGACCGCAGCCAACTGGAGGAAAAGCAGACGACGATGGCGTCCGTCCAGGCCGCTCCGCGCAAGCGTGCGCGCGCAAAGCGGCAGCGCTCGCTCGCTCGCTCGTCTATTCTGCTGCGAAAGCTTTTGTACGACTCGCTTCAATTCGGTTCCGTTTGTTTGTTGTCCTCCTGCGTCCGCGTGTGTGCGTGCGTGGATGGGAGGCAGCTGAGCGGTTGTTGGGTTGTTCGGGTTCGTGACCAACGGGTGGCACTGTGGGGCTTTTCCCTGCAGCTGCACACCTGTTGGTCGTTAGTCCATTTTGGCTTTCAAAGGACTCCCAGCCCGGCTCTCTTCTCGTCTCCGTTGAAACGAAATATCGTGCGCCGGCGTGCGGCTTGGTATGAGCTCCGCTCTTATCGTGACCGGGTATCGTTTTGGCATCGCTCGCTATCATCGGCTATCGCGAGCTATCGGGCGACGGCGTCTCCATCCATCCATCCGTCCGCGCCTTTCGGAAAGAGCGGCGAGGATCATCTCGCGGCGACCTGAGCGCCGTCAAGTCAAGCGGCAAATCTGCTCCGGAAACGCCGTCTTCCAACGCCGAGGCAAAAGGGCCCGCCAACGTCCCTGTGCGGTCTCTCGCGCGAACGCACGCACGCAGACACTGCAATAGCCACCACAGCCCCTGGGCCAAACTTTCTCAGAGGCACACGCGCGCGTCGACACAATGAAACACACGCGCACGCACAGATACCGAGACAGACGTCGGCGTCCAGACCCCCCCGCGCGGAGGCATACGACAATCCAACGCAAACACTGATGCGGTCTCGGCAGACACCCCCCCCCCCCCCCCGCACGCACAATTTCGTGTCGCTCTGGCGGCGCGCTGTCCGGCCACATGGCGCGGCGTCGCTTCGTAGTGGTAACCCTGACATCCCCCCCCCCACGCACACGCACACACACAGCCTCCACTTATGCGTGCGTGTTTGTGTGTTGTTGGTCTGCTGCAGCACTGAAAAAAAAGGGGCTTTTTGTTGAAGACCCCCCTCACACACAGAAAACAAAAAGTAAAAAAAGGCCCGCAAAGCCGCCGCCATCCGCTCCGCGTGCGCACGGACTGCGTTTGGAATCGGAAATACAAGACCAGCAACGTCGGCGCTAAGCTCCCGTTCCATGCCGAGATCTCGGTGGAGTCTTCTAGCGACCGCCTTTCACGCAGAAGCCAGCGTTCGGGCGATGACATCATCACGTGTCTGACGGGCCAATCGGAGGCCCGCTCGGGTGAACGTCGCATAAGAGGAGACGGGGACGTCAGCGGCGAGACCGCCGGAGCGGGATCGAGTCCCGATGAGAGAGCCGGCCGGCGCTAAGCGGCTCGGCAGACTTTCACCCCCGACGCCGGTGAGCTCTGGACGGATGGCGCGGCGCCAACCCTCTCGTCTCGTCACGAGCCGCGGGTTGCGGCCGAAATAGCTTCGCTTCCGCGCGGCTTCGCCGTGAGAAAGGAGGCGGAGAAAAACGAAAGACTTTTGGAGCCGACCGATGGCGTTTGAATTCTGCTCCGTGGGCAAAATCCATCTGAGCCATGCTTGGGAGAGTCCATGGAGGATTGTACTCGGCGTACCTCGTTTTGGTTTTCGCGGGCGCGACTCAGCAAGAGGAGAACAGTCAGCATGTTTGCTGTTTGCTGTGTGTGTGTGTGTGTGTGTGTGTGGGCGCACGTTGTGGTGGAAGGCGTCTCGGCGGTTAACCGATGTGCAGAATTCCCGCCGGCTGACGCTGAAGCCGCAGCTCCCATTGTCCCATTGTTCGTCCCGGGACGCGAGGCGGTTTTGGCGGCGCGCGGCCATCGGAAGACGCGGCGGTGGGCGTGGCCCCGCAGAAAGACACGTGGTGGAGCCCAAAAAGCAGGCGGGAGGGAGCAGCAGGGGGTACTTGACAAGTTGTATTAAAATACAGAAACTAAATCCAGAAACAAACAAAGTCACAAAAACAAAGAGTCCAAGGAAGCAAACAAAAACCGTGACTGAAGCTCAAAACGATCAAGAACAGAAACAGGACCAAAACATGGCAGACAGACAAACAAACATGACGGCAACAAACAGCAACCATGACCCGGCACTGAGTGGTCAGGCGGGAATCCTTTGATGCTACTAGTTGCACCTAACGACCAACAGGTGTGCAGCTGCAGGGAGAATCCTACAGTGCCGCCTGTTGGTCACCAACAGAACCGGCCGCTTTGCTTCTTGTTGCGTTTCTTTCATTTGGCGGTTGCCTCCTTTGGCTCAGTCGCCGTCGCCTTCTTGTTTGTTGCTTCCGTCGTTGCCCTCGGCGGGTCTGCCCCGCACGCCAGGGGCGGGGCGCCCGGCGGCGGGAATCTGGCGAAAATCTGCTCATTTTGTTACCCCGAGCGACCGGCGAATTGATTTCAACTTGAAAGATGGCCGACTATTTTCTGGCAGGTGACGGCAGTCGTCGGCGCACATTGGCGAGCCAATTTTTGTTCCGGCCACGTGCCTGCTGCCGAGTCTCAGTTGCGACGTTGGTGAACGGACTTTGTGAACTTTTCAATAGTCCGCGTGGCTCCTTTGCTTCCTTTTTGCTCTTTTGGGAAAAAAAAGATCGATTTGGCACTCTTTGCCTTTCCCTGTGTGTGTGTGTGTGTGTGTGTGTGTGTGTGTCCATTGTGGACCATATTTTGGTTCTTCAACTCTTGGTGATGTCATGTTGTATTGACACAATCACATGTCTTGTCGAGGGCGGGGGTTTGGCTGCAAGTTGTTGACATCACTTCCTCTTTAGCAGGAAGTCTTTTTAACAGAAAACGGCCACCTAGCGCGCGCACACACACACACACACACACACACACACACACACACACACACACATAGACATACATGGTGTATACACACAGACACACACACAGGACACAAACATACACATGTTGAGGACACACTCTGAGGAGACGCTCACTTACACACAGAGCATACACATAATGTGTGTGTGTCTGTGTGTCTGTGTCTCTGCGTGTGTGTGTGTGTGTGTGTGTGTGTGTGTGTGTGTGTGTGTGTGTGTGTGTGTGTGTGTGTGTGTGTGTGTGTGTGTGCGTGTGTGCTCACCAAAGAAGAGGGAGAGAAGTCAAAAAAGAGGAAGTGAGCTGTTGCAGGGTGCGCAAGTTTCCTGTGCGGGGGGGGGGGGGGGGCTGCTTTGCTGCTGTCAATCACACCTTGTCGTCTCCGCTAACATCATCTTATCTCAACAAGCATCTGCCTCTCACACACACACACACACACACACATGTACACACACACACACGCCACACACACACACACACACACACATGCACAAACATTCAGGCCTCCACACATCAATACACAAATAAACTTGTTGTCTTGCATTATTTGGTCATTATTTTGGTGACCTTTTCTTTTGATGGCGGCGCGGGCACCCGCAGCGGCTCCTCTTGTATGATGTTGAGAGGGAAGAAACGTCATCTGTGCCGTATGTTACACATACGCACAAGCCCATTTGACAATCAAGTTGTTTTCAATTCAATTCAACGTTACACAAATGTTCACACACACACACACACACGCGCACACACATGAAACGAAGACAGATGCGCACACACACATGAAACACACTCTTCAGCACCGTGTGTCAGAAGAAGATGTCAAAGTTGGGAGTCGAGAAGAATGAAAAATGAGCCATCATCACGTTGGTTGAAATCCAAGGCGCGTAACACACTCGCGCACGCACAACGGTGAGGACACACATCTGGGCTGGATGTGTTCGTTTCACACTTCAATTTGCGTCATTAGCATTCATCACAAAAGCTCACCTGGGAACGACTGGGGGGGGGGGGGGGGTGCTGTTTGCTTGCGTGCGTGAGTGTGTGTGTGTGTGGGGGGTGGGCCGGAGTTTTGAGCGAGTGAGGGGGAGCCAAAGAAATCTTGTTGTGATTCTCACTCACTCTGCAGGAGGTAGCGAGGGTGTAACCGCACGCATTCTTTCTGGCTGCACGTCTGTTTATTTTCTATTTGTGTGTGTGTGTGCATTGATGTCTTGTTTTTGAACACATGTCGATGTGTGCGTGAGCACCGTGTGAGCACAGTGTGTGCAGTTTGCAGTCGCCAGAAGAGCAGATGCTGCTCGTATGGCCGTCAGTCTTTTGGTGTTTTTCTTCAGGCTTCACCTGATTTGCTTGTTGGAGACCCACCAAGCGGAGTCGCCATTTCGGTTTCCGCGCAGCCGCGGAGTCAACCATTCAATCGCTGCGCTCGCATCTCAGGTTTTTGCCCACACGTCAAAGCGAGAAGTTGGCCCGGTGAAAAACTGGTGGGTGGCTGGTGGGGGGGGGGGCCTCGCTGGTGTCTGGAGATCCTGCCCGAGTGAAATAGTACACGTGTGGCTTTTTTCACCGGTGGCGAAAAACGGCCCGGAAAACATCCATCCATCCATTTTCCGAAGCGCTTGATCCTCACTCGGGTCGCGGGGGCTGCCGGAGCCCATCCTGTCCGTCTTCGGGGCAGCAGGCGGGGGACACCCTGAACTGCTTGCCAGCCAATCGCAGGGCACACAGAGACCAACAACCATCTGCGCTCACACCTCGGGACAATTTAGAGCGACCAATCAGCCTGCCATGCATGATTTTGGAATGTGGGAGGAAACCGGAGCACCCGGAGAAAAGCCACGCAGGAGAACATGCAAACTCCACACAGGGAGGCCGCGGCTGGAATCGAACCCGGTACCTCTGCACTGTGAAGCCGACATGCTAAGCACTGGACTAGCGGGCCGCCCGCCCGGAAAACAACCCCCGAAAAATCAAAGGTCCTCCGCTTTAGCAAGCGAGCGTTTGTGCAGGGGGGTTACTCGTCAATTCGCCGTGAGTCAGTTGGGGCGTAACGCCCGGCGCCGCGGCGGCCCAAACGAGAAAAGGGGAAGTGAAAAAGTGAAAAAGGCTGACGGACCAGCGACGGCTCGGCTTCACTTCCCGATTGATGTCGAGTCGCCGGCCGTGACCTCTGACCTCTCCGGACGACAACATTGGCCCTTTGGCTCCGCTCCTTCTTTACCACGACGGACCGATGCAACGTCCGCATCACAGCGGACGCTGCACCGACCGATCCGCCTGTCTGTCGATCTCTCGCTCCCTCCTGCCCTCACTCGTGAACAAGACCCCAAGATACTTCAACTCCTCCACTTGGGGTTAGGGAAGCTTGTTGGGAAGGCACCGCCCCAGCGCCCCAGCGCCCCAGCGCCCCAGCGCCCCACTCTCGCGGTCGTCGGTGCGCCGGCAAAGGAGCGGCAAGGCTTGGTCCGCGCCGCAGCGAGGGCGTCCCCGGACGGGCCGCTCGCCCCCTTTGACAGCCCCCGATATGTTACCCCGAGCACCCGCCGCCGCATCCTCTTAGCTAACCGCTAAGCCTAACGAGCGGCGTTTGCTAACTTCCTGTTGGACCAATCGCGTCCCGTAACGGTTAGCTAACATTGGACGACCACAGAAGAAGAAGTGCTCCCCACCCCACCACCCCCCCGCTCCGTTGGAGCACCGGCAGCCATTGGCGAAATCGGCCCGCGCCTCCGTCAAGCACGCGGCGCCGCCATCTACAGGCGCCCGTTGGCCGTGACGCCGCTTTTCAAACTTGACCGATCCACAGCCACGAGCGCAACTCCAGGCAGGATAACGGCGAGCGCTATCTTGAATGCTTTGTTCCGATGTCTTCTTGTTTCGCCGTTGCGGCGTGAGGAGCGCGTGCGCTGGCGGCGAGGCCAGCGTCAGCTGAGGCCCGACGCTGCTCGCTCGTCACAAGACGAGCCGTGCGGAGGAAGTCTGGCAAACCGCTTCCTGTTTTGGACGGATTTCTTTTTGTGCCGAGTCACAGCTCGGCTTTTCCACCTTCGACATCCGCTTCTGGGAACGGCAATTGACTTTGGGGGGGTTCAATTTGAGCCACCGTCGAAAGCGTCGGTGACAAAACACGACAAAGCCCTCGACCCGATGTCCCGCCTGATGATGTCACGGCAAGGGAGGGGGCGCGTCGTCAAGCCGGCTCGCCTTCCCTCCCGCGTGTACATTCCTGAGGCGATCGGTCGCAGCGCGTCCGCATGCGTCGCGTCGCGTCACGTAATCCGAGCGGCCGCCTTAATCCCGGCGGGCGTCTTAAACTGCGCTAACGTGCGGCTAACGAGCGGAGCGATTAGCCGCCAACAAAGGCCCGTTTGTCAGCGCGACCTTTCCGTCGGTTTGCGGCCTCGGCATGTGACTCACCTCGGGCGCTAACACCTGCGTCGGCTAACGCCTCCGCTAGCCACCGATGCGCTCGGGTTCAGCCGGGGGACACGGCCGCTTCTCGCGGGAGTCAATCGGTCATCGTGGGACTTAGGCGAGAGGATCACGTGGCCGGCTTTAGCGGCGTGCTGAAACGAGTATGCCGCTCAAACGTGAAGCTTCAGAGGCACATTTTCATCCAAACGGAGCGAGTCGCATGATGCGTCCGCTCGTGAGTCGAACGGTGAGTCGCGACGTGAGTCAAAGAGTCACCCGTTGATGAGTCGCACAGTGAGTGAAGTCACGGAAACGGTCATATGAGTCGTGGGCTGAGTCACGCGGGGAGTCAAATGAGCCATCCGACGAGTCCTTTGGCGAGTCACCACGGGAGTCACACGAAATTCACTGGCGAAATTTGTCACCAGAGTCCTCACACCTTTGGTCACGCGGTGAGTCAAACGAGTCTCATCGGGAGTCACGTGGGGCAAATGACAAGGTGACTCACTTGGTGAGGCTTAGCACGCGTCACGCGAGTCATCCGGTGAGCCGAGTCACCGAGATCGGTCACACGAGTCCCAATGTGAGTCCAACGAGTCGCATCGCCGCGGCGAATCTTTCGCTCGCTTGGAATCGGCCACCGGCTCTTGAAAGAGGAGGGACTCCTTTGTCTCAATGCCAAATCCTGAAGGTGGCACTTCCACGTGACCAATGTGCAACGTGGGCAATTTGGGGTTTCCATCGTTGGGGAAAAAAAACAACGGGACGACAATCTCTGAATGGCAAAATTGTCACATGAAAAATGAACGGGACAAGTTGAGGCAAGTTGAAGGTCGTTTCTCAGGTTCTTCCAATCAACTGAATGTGTTGAATTTTCATTGGAAAAATGGAGTGCAAAATCCTTTGTGTTTTGAAATGGTTGCCGTCGGTCAAAACTGCGCAAGGAGGTCAAAGGTGGGCGGAAGAGTTTTTTTGGTGCGGCGAAACATTTTTTACAGCCCCCCGGATGGCGAGGATTTTCCCCAACATGTTGAAGGTGGAATATTTCACTTGCGAAACGTGAAAGCAGCTCATTTGTCCAAGAAGTGGGGCGAAGAGCAATCTTCCCCTTTTTGGGTGTCGGGTGTCAGCATTCACACAATAAGGCAAACGTGCAAACATTTACTCGCGAAAAGGATGGAGTCTTTTTTGCTGGCTCAACCATAGAAGCTGCACCGCCCCGCCCCCCCCCCCCCCCCCCCCCACCCAAAGCCCCGAGAGGACGTTTTTGGGGTCCGGCCAGCATCCGACAAACAGCCCCCGACCCGGCCGCCCCCTCCCCCACCGCGTCGCGGGGAATGCCGGCGGCCTCCCACCTCCCTCCTCTGTTGACTCTGGAAGGCTGCGCGAGGCTGCAAGACTTTGACCGGGAACGGCCGGACCCTCGGGGGGCCGGACGGGCCCGCCTGGCGGGACCTCGACCTCGAGAAGACCGACGTTTGTGAAGGAGAACGAGTGGTCGGACGTTCAAGAGCGGAAAGTACACGTCTCGCTCGACGTGTCGTGGGCTCGACACGCAAGCGGGTCAAAGTTCATCTTCAGGCCGAGTCCCGGCGTGCGCGTGTCCCTTTAAGACGGGGAAAACGTCGACCGCGAGAAACACTTTGAAACGCCACCGTTGGCTTTCCACGTGGAAATTGAAATGCCCTCTCCCCAAATTTGCTCCCACTTTTCCAATGTCGACGTTTACCTTTGTCTTCTTCACGGAGGAAGAGCTCCTTGACCTGGCCCAAGTCAAACCGCCATCGGGTTCGCCCCCTTAAATGTAGACCATATTTCTGCAGGAACACGGAGACGCAAAGACATAACAACATGCGCCAAAAGACACGCGAGACCCACAAAAGCACCAAACAAGACGCGCGCGCGCGCACACAGCGGCAAAGACAAAAGTCGGCTCCGAAACACCCACAATGCATGAAAGACACACAAAAAGGCCCAAAAGGACCGACAAGACGGGCGAAAAGCCACAAAAAGACAGAAGCGGATGTAGACCAGACCCACAAGAACTCCTGCCTGCCAAAAACTACCAAAAAAGCAGACAAGATGAACATAGAACACAACAATGGAGCAAAAAGTTACTACTGTAGGAGTAAATTTGGGTTTTTCCGGCGCTACTTGGGGGCGGCCCAGTGCTGGACTGGTTCGCACGTCGGCCTCACAGTGCAGAGGTGCAGGGTTCGAATCAGGCTCCGACCTTCTTGTGGGGAGTTTGCATGTTCGCCACACGTGCATGGTGTGGCTTTTCTCCGGGTACTCTGGTTTCCTCCCGCATTCCAAATACATGCGCGGCAGGCAAATGGAACACTCTGAATTGTCCCCGAGGTCTGAGTGTGAGCGCGGATGGTTGTTGGTCTCCGGGTGCCCTGCGTTTGGGCTGGCAAGTGGTTCAGGGTGTCCCCCGCCTCCTGCCCCGAAGACGGCCGGGATAGGCTCCGGCACCCTCGTGAGCAGAAGCCGATCAACCTCACGGAGTTGCTACTTGCTCCGAAGAGAAATTGGAGAGGCCCTGCTGCAATTGTTTGCAAAGTGGCCGTGATGCTGGAAGAGTGAGCAGCCAGCGCCCTCTAGTGTTTGAGGCTTCAGCCTCATGTTGAGCTGGCGCCATTTGGAACGTGTGCTTACGCGGCCTCACTCTCGCGGTAGGCCAATTCCGTTGGATTTGTACAAACCGGACGCCAGACGGACAGACCCCTCTCCATTTATTTGTATTTCAAACTTCCGAGGGAAACTTAGTCAGGTGTAGTGACTTCTCTATCATAATTCACCACGAACTGCAAATACTTGAATGCGATGATTAGAAGTAATGGCGGTCCCTTTAAGGAGCGCCATGTTTAGTCTTGCTTGTTGCTATAGAAACGGATTTTCAGCGGTTACCGGTTTGGCGCGGGAGATTTTTCGATGTGAAAATTAAACGACACACTTGCTGTGTGTGAACGTGACAAATTGTCGCCTTCTTTCACAATTTCCACACTGGTGCCATTTATTGGTGAGCGACGCCAGAGGGCGCGCTGGCCAACGCTTTCACGGCGTGCGCTATTCGCGCTCTTTTGTCCCTCTGCGGCCGCCGTAGCGGCGTCTTCGATTTCGAGCAGCAACAATCATGGCGGCCGACTACCAAGACGACGACGACAAGGCGGTGGTAGCCCTGGATTTTGTCACTTACGGGACTCCTCTGGAGCCTCTGGAAGAAGGTTGATTGTGTTCCTGCATATTGTTGCCGCTTCGATTGTAGCGACGACATATAAAGCGAAACAAAACCAAAGCGTGTGTGTGTGTGTGTGTGTGTGTGTGTGTGTGTGTGTGTGTGTGTGTGTGTGTGTGTCTTCTCGCCTGTACTAACTTATGTGTGTATGTTGGTGCATTCTTGTTGACTTGTGGGTGTGCGCTAGCTCGAGTTTATAATTTCTTTTTTTTTTGTTGGACTGACGACGTGCGTTTGTCCCGCCCTAACTTTTTTGTGTGCGTGTTTTCAGACGAGGCCCCGCGTAAGCCCCTCCCCCTCCACGAGCAGACCGTTCGGGATGAAAAGGGGCGGTACCAGCGCTTCCACGGCGCGTTCACCGGCGGCTTCTCGGCGGGATATTACAACACCGTGGGATCCAAAGAAGGTCAGCCCCCCCCTTCCCGTCCCCGCCGATCGACGGGAGCGGTGAGTGACGGTCTGCGTTGACTTTGTTTGGTGGTCTTGGCGCGGCGGCGGCGGCATAGGATGGATGCCGTCGGCCTTCGTGTCGTCACGGCAACAGAAGGCGGAGAAACAGCAGGCCACGCCCCAAGACTTCATGGACGACGAGGTAGCCACGACGGATCCGTGCGCTCGTGGAGAAGTCATCCGAGAATGGCGCTCCCGATGGCGTCGGCGTCGCTGATGTTGTCGGGCGTCTTGTTTTGTTTCAGGATCTGGGCGAGCACGGCATCGCCCCGGCCCAGATCACCACCACGCAGCCGTTTGCGTCCCGGCCGGCGGCGGCGGCGGCGGCGGCGGCGACGACGATGATGGCGCCGTGGGACAAGGCCAAGGCCGTCAACGCGCAGACGGCCCTCATACCGGGAGACAACCTCCTCGATGAACTCATCGCGCCGGCAAGGTGACCTTGCCCACAAGTCGTCACTTGCTCACGCCCCCCCCGCCCCCAATTTTTTTCAACTCTTGCTCTTTCTTGATGTTGCGTCTGTTTGCAAATGTCTGCCAAAGAGGTGGCGCACGCGCGTCCGTGCTCACCGTTGTCGCCGCTGGTCTTTGGCGTCAGGTCTTGCATCGGCGTGGAGCTCTTGAGCCGGATGGGCTGGAAGGCGGGTCAGGGCGTGGGGCCTCGCGTCAAGAGGAAGCCTCGCCGCCAACGCGCCAGAGTCTTTGGCTGCGCTCCGCCCCCTACCGGCTCCGAGGACTCCGAGGTGAGCGGGGTTCGTTGTCGCCGCTTTCCCATCGGCGGTGCTGACGGCGACCGGTCGGGGCCGGCGTTGTTCCGGCCCACTTTTTTGCCAGAACGCAACCGGCTCGAGTATTCACTCTTGAGACCGCGGCCCCGTTTTGATTTGTTGACCTTCGGTATCGGTGGGCCGCCACATGAGAGTAAGGCCCCGTCTCGTCGGTCGACCGGGACAACGATGACGAGGGTGATGCACGTTGACGAGAAAAGTGACCACGCCGACGACAGCGACCGCATTAGAAATGACGATGACGTCCGCGACGGCAAAGACGGTCGCAATACTGGCGCTTGTTGTGAGGCGGCGGCGGTCGCGGCGAATAGCCATGACGAGAAGAATGCCCGTCACCGTGCCGACGTTGGCCCCTCAGGAGGACGACGGCGAGTTCGCCCCCGAGAACGTGACCTTCGCCCCCAAAGACGTGATTGCGGTGGACTTTGCCGTGAGGGCGGGGCTTCAGGGCCTGGGCTACAGCGGCCTGGATCCGGCGCTGGCGCTGCGCGGCGAGGCCGCCGATCCTCGCCCGGCCCTCTTCTCGCCGCACTCGGACGCCACCAGCAGGCTCTTCGGGGAAACGCCGCGGGGCTCTCGGAGAGGAGGAGGCGTGGCCGGCCAGGTGAGTCCGCCGCCGCGTTCGTTGGCAAGTGATTCATTTGCGCGCCGCCCGAGTCAGTCGGCGACGCGTCTTTGGCTAAGCTAGCGCGCGGCTGTGCCGTTTTAGGCCTTCGGCGTGGGCGCGCTGGAAGACGACGACGACGAAGACGTGTACCAGCGAGACGCCATGTCCAAGTACGACACCGTGCTGGGGGACGAGCCCGGAGACGGACTCTACGGCTGGACGGCGCCGCGCGGCGACCGAAAGACGACACGTAGCCAAAACTCCCCTTCCGCTTTTGTCGTGTGATGAGTTTGTCATGGATCGAGCGGTAATCTGCTTGCAGACCACAAGGAGGCGTCGTACCTTGGCAAAATCCTGGAAGGCTTCACCTTGGCACGCAACTCCCAAGAAACAAAAATTGTGAGTTACGACCTTTTGGTTTCCATTCCCCCAACATTTCCTCTTCAAACGGGGGTCCTGTCCTGTCCCCAAAATGCCGCCCCGAGTGGCGTTTTGTCACCTGACTTTTGTAATTCCTCCTCCGCAATGCCACGTTGACGCGCGCGGCGCCCGCTCGCAGATCTTCGCCGCGCCGCCGCTGCCGGCCGATTTCCGTCCGGTGCACCACTTCCGCCCCCCGGTGGCCGTGTCGCACGTCACGGGCGTGAGCGCCGCCCTGGCCGAGGCGCTGAGGTCATCCAAAGGACAGGCGGCGCCCCCTCAGGACGCCGCCGCCGCCGGCCGACACCGCATGGCGTCCGACCAGAGGGGGGCGCTGCTGGGCGAGGCCGCCCTGCCAGGTGGGAAGCGCCACGAGCCTTGCCGTCGTTTACCCCTCCCGTGCGGCCGGGGGAAGGCAAGCCGCTGCGCCTACGGAGCAAACGTTTCACACCCGATGCGGTCCCTCCCCTCGCCGCGACAGGCCCCGCCTCCGTGATGGAGCTGCTGCGGCCCGAAGACCGGCTGCGACTGCAGCGTTTCCGAGCGGGCGCCTCGGCACCTCCCGACCCCCGCCGAGGGCGCCTCCCTCCGCGGACGCCTCGTTGCGGAAGCGGCAGGAGGAGGAGGAGGCGGCGGCGGCGGCGGCGGCGGCGTGGCGAGGCCGCGACGGCGACCCGCGGGCCTTCAAGCCCTTTGAGATGAACGCCGGCAAGCAAGCCCGATACGACGCTTACTTGGGACGACTGCGGCTGGGGGACAAAGGTGAGCGGCGCGCGTGCGGGCGTGCGCACCAACGTGGGCGCGCACGCTGACAAAGGGCTTGCGTGTGCGTGCGCGCGGCAGATGCCCTGGAGGCCAGCCTGGACCTTTCCATGACGGAGTGGGAGCGCAGCAGGGAGAAGGAGGAGTTTGTGCGGGCGTCCATCTTGTACCGGCCCACCTCCTCCGTGCTGGCCAGCCGCTTCACGCGGGCCAAGCGGGACGACGGCGATGACGACGACGAGCGCGTGGAGGTGGCGGCGCAGCGGGAGGTAAGCGGTGGCGAGCCGCCCCCTTCGCTGTAGGGTGGGGGGAAGCTCCGCCCACCGGCGATTGTTTTTGGAGTTTGCGCTCAGTATACAAACGTGGGTGTGGGTGTGTCCGCAGGGCAACATGGAGGACAAAGAAGCGGCCGTCAAGATGAAGATGTTTGGCAAGCTGACCCGGGAAACGTTTGAGTGGCATCCGGACAAGATTCTCTGCAAGAGGTTCAACGTGCCCCACCCCTACCCCGGGTCCGCACACACACACACACACACACAAACGCGCACGTTGCCACGACGACGATGACGATGATGATGATGATGATGATCTCACGGTGACGTCACTGCAGGTCGTCCACCGTCGGGCTCCCCAAAGTCAAGCGGGACAAGTTTTCCGTCTTCAACTTCCTGACGCTGGACCAAGGCGCCGAGCGAGCAGGTCGCGACCCCCGGCCGCCCGCTTCTTTGTCCGCCGCGTTTCCTCGCTTGCCGCCGCCGCCCCGTAGCGATGTTGCGTAACGCGCGCGCTTGTCGGATGTTCCCGCAGCTCCTCCCAAAGCGGCGCAGGCCACCAAGAAGTCCAGGTGGGACCAGGAGGCGGAGCCGGCCCACGCGTCTGCTCGGCCGACCAGCGAATCGCCTCCGGGAGCGCCCGCCGAGCCTTCGGAGGTGACGTCTGAGGATTTTGGAGGCCGCCACCCCCCCCTCCTCCCAAAGACAAAAAAAAAAAAACCCCAATCATTTTGTCCTCATCCTCTTCAGAGCGCACCCGATGCATCCCGGGACCTCTCGCAGACCAGGAAGCAAGAGGCGGAGGAGGAAGAGGACGAAGGTGACGAAGATGAGAGTGAGGAGGAGGAGGCGGCGGAGGAGGAGGAGGTGCGTCCTCCCATGGACGTGTTCAAGGCCATCTTCGCCAGCTCCGACGACGACGACGACGCCAAGTCCTCGTCGTCTTCGACGGAGGACGACCAGGCGGGAGCAAGGAGGAAGCCGCGGACGAGCCGGCAAAGAAGCTCTTTGACGTCTCGTCCCGCGCCGTGGCCGCGCCCTCCCCACCCGCAGGTGACTTCCTCTCGCCTCGGGCATCCGCGCTCACGTCGGGTTATGATCGTCAGCCACCAAAACTCCAATTGAAAAAACAAAATGGTGAACACAATCCAATGAAAGCGAAACGTTTTGGGGGGGGGGGGTGGACGTGAGTCGTGGAAAACGCCAACAATTGTCGGCGCAAAAGGATTTTTTTTTCTTTTTGGCAATGTCAGCATGTCTTTGATGTCAAAACTAGCGCAACCCCCCCCCCCGAAAGGTGAAAAAGCCGCAGAGGAGGATTTGCACCCCCCTCCCGCTCTGAATTTTCCTTTTTGCATTTGGTTCAACATGCACCGGGATTTCCCGGCCATGCATGAGCGCCCTCTGTTGGTGGAGGTCTGACACAACAGACCAGTGAGCTGTTATGTACACGTGGGGGGGGGGGGGGGGGGGGGTTCAAGGGTGAATTGGGTGGTCGCCATTTCTTCCTCCTGAAAAACGGTGGCCCTGGTTTTGTCTCTTTCCAAATGGCAGTGGCGCCTTCCTGCCCGCCGCCGCCGTCCCGGGAAGCGGCGGAGTTCGGTCCCAAGCTTCCTCCCGCCGGCTTCCTTCCCGGTGAGTCTCCGCCCGAGAGCCCCCCCCCCGCGCACGCTAGGCCTCATTGGCTGACGCGTGCCGTCTTCTCTTCCCCCGCGCAGCCGCCTCCTCGCCACATTGCGACAAGAAGCGACACAAACGCGGGAAAGACAAAAAGGTGCACGCCTGCCCCACGCTTTTTGTCTGCTGCTCCGCCCCCTTTTCCTCCTTCACGTTGTCGTTTTTGTCGTCGGGCAGAAGAAGAAAACCAAGAAGAAGAAAGACAAAGTGAAGCAGCCGGACGACAAGCGGAAGAAGAAGAAAAAGAAGAAGGCCAAGGAGGAAGACGACGCATCGGAGACGAGCGATGGAGACGGAGCCAACGTCTCCCCACAGGAGTTGATCGCCAGGTCACAGCTCACAAACGCACCAACGACTTCCCGACACCGCGCGTGTGTGTGTGTTTGTTGTTTTGTTTGTTTTATTACCATGCGATTTTTTTTTTCCCCCCCCCAGGCTGAAGAGCGTGTCGTCGTCGTCGTCATCGCACCCCCCCTGGCGATGATGATGATGAGCCCTTTCCAGCCGGCCCTCGGCAACTTGGCAATAAAAAAAAATCAAGTCCTCAACGTTGCCGTCCTTGCCTCTTGTCCTCTTGCAAATGGACCAATCAACTCAACGATGCTTCGCGGTCAAGCAGTGAAGTCGGCTGTCGGCGTGCGCCCCCCCCCCCCCCCCCCCCCCTGTGTGGCGCTGGTGCTGCCCAGAACCATCTTGCCGCTCCCTGCTGAAGTTTAGTCCCAAAAGTAAATGTCAAAGACCTGCTGAAAGCGAACACAATCGGCGCAGCAGCACACGTAGACGGTCTGGTATCCTTTGCGCTTTGTACAGAATGAAATGAAATGAAATGAATGGCGACAATATGATTGGCTGCGAGAT
This sequence comes from Hippocampus abdominalis, assembly GCA_018466805.1. Taxonomy (NCBI): domain Eukaryota; kingdom Metazoa; phylum Chordata; class Actinopteri; order Syngnathiformes; family Syngnathidae; genus Hippocampus; species Hippocampus abdominalis. The sequence continues at coordinate 27,822,258 of CM031696.1, read as the reverse complement.
GAATCTTCGCCCGCAAAGGAAGGAGGCGTGGACACAAAGCCACTCCTTCAATTCTGATCTCATGGAAAGTATCGTATTGGCCAGAATATAAGACGGTGTTTTGTTTTTTGCATTGAAATAAAAGTGGGGGTGGTCTTATATTCAAGGTCTAGACGTTATGCCCATTCACAACGCTAGATGGCGCCAGATATCATTGAAGCGAATGCTGAACTTGACTCCCCAGGCCAAAGCGACCCCCTGTCACCAAGAAGAAAAATCAAAAAATAGCGCTAAGAAAGAAAAGAGAACCAAAAAAGAATAGCTGAGATCCTAGAAAATGGAGAAAGTTAGCGACAACCTGGAGAAAAGTGGGCCGAAGATCGGCCAGGTTCACCGGCAGCTGAGAAGTTCTCATGTCGTTTCAAAAACCAGAAGCCGTTCATTGATGAATGGGATTGCACTTGACATGTTGAAATGTGCAGATAGGAAGGTTGGAATGAGGACAAAGGAAAAATGCCTTTGCCTTTTCCCTCCAATACGTTGTTAGAAATCATTTGTTTCAGACGGACGCTCATTATTTTCTGTCTAAAAATTCATTGGGTGTTCAAAACGTCTTTTTTTCAAACTTGAGTCTTGAAAAAGGGGGCGGGGGGGGGGGCATCGTTCGCTTGAGCAGAGATGAAAGTCCTGTGGATTTTCCCGGAATTCCGCATTTTCCAATTTGAATGAAAAAATGGCCTCAAATGAATCCGGTTGTGACTTGAGCACATTGAACAAAAGCGCGTTTGAGTTTGTTGTTTTGCTTCCACGAGTTGAGGCATTAACACGAGTAACAGGAAAGAGATTTTTCTTTGTGGAATAATGATCATGATGGCGTTTCGGACTCACGCTTGAGTCCAACGAATGGCAACTGGCGACAACAGGCGTGTGTTGATTTTGCAGACGTGCATACAAGACACAAGTGTGTGTTCAAAAACATTTTTAATTCTATCAAAGAGTGAGAAAAATACAAAGATTGTGTTGTCTTGATAGAAAATCGTGTCCGCAATGTGCCGATCGGTCGGAAAGAGAGCAACGGGGCGTGACGTCGCGGTCGCCCGCTCGGGCGAGGGGCTTGCGCCTCGACGAACACGTGTTGTTTTTGAGGGGCGGGACTTCCTGTCGCGCCCCCCCGTCGGGGAATGAAGGAGCCTCACTTTGACGGGGACAACCGCGCCGCCTCCTTCAGCGACAACTCGCGGGGCCGGAACTCGGCCATCATCGCTTGGACAACCGCAACTTGCGCAACGTTGGACTCCTCCGATCACAAGTTGGACAATCGTGACCGATCGGAAGGGAACGCATGCGAAGAAGCGGGACTTGGGGGAAGCGTCCGGCATACAGCAATGACTCGCGGGACCTCCGACTCCGGAACCTCTTGAGGAAGACTCGCCCGCAGTTTGGCCAATTTGGTTTCCACGAGCGTATGACAATTGCGCAACCCCGGCGAGTCACTTTGGCGCGCTAGGAGCTGAAGTCCACGCGAGTGCTAACGCGTCGGAGGCGATCGCCGATCGTCGTTTCCCACCAAAAGCGGCATCGCCGGCGGAGCGGACCCTGACCGGAGCGCCGGCGGATTGTCGCTCGCGCGACGAAAGATGGAGAGGGCTTTGCAAATGTTGTGTCAGGTGGAGGAAATCCCGTTTTCCAGCTTTGCCGCAGGGCCCATCTTGCCCCGCCATCCGCGTGTTCTTTTAGCCCCCAACCCAATCCGTCGGCGCTACTTGACGGCGTCCGCCGGCGCCTCCTCCTCCTCCTCCTCCTCTTCGTCGTTGTTGTTGTCGTCGTGGCAACGGCGGGCGGGGTCCTCCTTCCCCGGGATGCCGGCCTCCTTCCTGAGCGCCCGGGGCGCCAGCCTCTTCTTGAGGAACAGGCTCTGGAGGAATCGGTCGCGCAGGGCGGCGGGAAAGTAGCCGCTGACCAGGTAGACGAGGCCCACGCCGGGCCCGGCGAAGTAGCGCGCCCTGGGCCGCGGCTCCCTCAGCGCCCGCTCCATGGCGTCCACCACGGGGCCGAGGTCCGGGTTGGCGTGGCGGGCAAAGTGCTGGAACAGCTCCTTGGTCTCGCCCACGTAGTCCTCGCCAAAGTCCTCCAGCAGCGCCGGCGACAGAGAGGCCAGGAGCTCCCGGTGCTGGGCCTCCCAGTACGCCTCGTTGCCGCACTGACCTGCCGGGGGGGGGGGCGCCCGGCGCAACGATTACAGCCGTGGCGACGCCGTTACCGCGGGAAGGGGGGCGAGCGCCCCGTTGGCGCCTTACCCGTCTTGTAGGACGAAGGCAGGATGGTGGAGACGGGGACCCCCCACGGCGCCAGCTCCTGCCTCAGCGTGTCCATGAACAGGTTGAGTGCGGCTTTGGACGCTCCGTACGCGGCCAAGCACGGGAAGGGTTGGTCGCCTGCGGCGGCCAGAGGGCCGACGGTGAAGAAGGCCAGAGAGAGACGCCAGTAGGAGCGAGATATAGACGGACATTTAAAAAAAAAAACACATTTTTTTTTTGGGGTGCCCTCGTAAGGTGTCAAAGTCGCGGCCCGAGGGCCGGATCCCACCCGCCGCCCCATGTGGTGTGGCCCGCAAGAGCAAATTAGACGTGTCGACAAAAATGCGTTTCCAATTGTAAAAAACGGGATTTGCTTCTTTCTATCTTTGGTCCCCTTTTGACAGTCACTGAACGTCCATTGGACTAAGTAGGAGGCTCTTCATTTTCTGATCCGATCCACATCAATTGTGCTGCCACGACTGGCCAGCGCGGACCGGACGGGAAAGTCGGCGCGTGTAACTTTCGATCGGCTCGCTTTTCGTGCCTCGGCTTTGTTTTATTGTGCTCATCGCCTCCAGGTTGCCACATTACGAGAAGGCTAGCCGCAACAAATACAGTCATACCTCGGTTTTCCACCTTAATCCGTTCCAGGAGGCTGTTGGAAAACCGAAACCAGGCTCTTTTGAAAATCAAAATGTTGACTGAACACGTCTGCTCGCAATGGAACGCTACACGAGGAAGCGTCACTTCCTTGTGTTAGGAAGGCGAGAGGAGTCAAATGGTGCGTTCGAGTGCGCTCAGTTTGTTGGAGAAGCGAAATTCGGTTGTCATCCGAGGCATCAAAAAATCAAAATTTTTGGTCGAGAACAGAGACGTTTGAAAACCGAGGTTTGACTCTATGTTCAGAAAAAGTGCAAAGGACTTCCTCCAAGTGCGCTTGACCCGCGATTCCTCGACGTGCCGCCAGAGGGAGCCAGCACGGCACTCGCGGCACTCGGATCCCCGCCGGCGCTTGCCAAAGGACGGAGTCTGAGACTCATCCCCCCCCCCCCCCCTCCCCATTAATCAAGGCTCTCACGTCCCCCCCCCTGAGATGAAAGCCCGAGACTTGGCGCGTACCGGCCGGACTGGAGACGGTGACCAGTCGCCCTTTGTCCCGTCGCAGCAGCGGCAGGAAGGTTTTGGTGACGTGGAGGGTCCCGAAGAAGTTGACCTCCATGCAGCCGCGGAAGTTGGACATCCGGGACAGCTCGATGTCGCCGAAGTTCACGCACACGCCGGCGTTGTTCACCAGCGCCCACAGACCTTACACACACACACACACACACACGCACGCCCTCGTATCTGCGGCGTCAGAAGGGCGACGTCTGTGCGGCGGCGTCAAAACCGCCGGCGTCCCGCGACGAGCGACGTTTCGGTTTTGCTCGTGATCGAGGCCAAATTCCGAACCTCCGGCTCGTTGTCACGACTGCGGCTCCGCGCGTCAAGTCATCGCTAACTTTGCGAAAAGGCCACTTGGAGCTCCGCGGGCGGGCGAGGGGGCGGAGCCTACCTTGGGGTCCCAGCCGCGCCCGAACCTGGGCGTACGCCCTGCGCACCTGCCGCGGCCGCGTGATGTCCAGCTGCAGCAAGGCCAGGCGCGGCGAGCAGTCGCGCCGCAGCTCGCCGGCGCCCTCTCCGCCGGCGTCCAGCACCGTGGCGAACACCCGGAAGCCCAAGCGGTCCAGGTGGCGAGCCGTCGCCTTCCCGAAGCCCGAGTCGCAGCCTGAGGCGGAAGGGGGGGAGGGGAGGGTCGTAATCCACCCCAGCAAGGAAGAAAATGAGCGGCAAAGGTCACCGACGTGGAATTTTCACCAGGTCGCAAACGGACGCTAGCCAAGAAATTGGCAGCCGGCCCGTTTCCGACGCGACCGTCGGGATGTGAACACCTTCCACGGCAACCGCAAAATCTGTCGGCCTTGAACGGAGACCGAGCGAAGCTCGACGGTCGCCGCGTTTCAAAATCGGCTCCAGCGTCAAGCGGAACGTGGCTGAGGGCGGAGGGCGACCGGCTGGCGGAAAGCCAGCGATGACCACGACAAACCATTTTCCGAAGCGCTTGATCCTCACTAGGGTGCCGGAGCCTATCCCAGCCATCTTCGGGCCGTAGGCAGGGGACACCCTGAACCGGTTGCCAGCCAATCGCAGACCAACAACCATCCGCGCTTACACTCACACCGCGGGACAATTTGGAGTGTGCATGTTTTTGGAATGTGGGAGGAAACCGGAGCACCCGGATAAAACCCACGCGAGCACAGGGAGAACATGCAAACTCCACACAGGGAGGCCGCAGCTGGATTCGAACCCGGTACCTCTGCACTGTGAAGTCGACGTGCTAACCACTGGACTAGCGGGCCGCCCGACAAACTTGTCATGTGATGTTCTTTTATTTGATGTTTTTGCGCCGTCCCGAAAGATTGGATGACGGCGCGTCGGCGAGGCGGGCGAAGGACGCGGCCGCCGTGCCAAAAGGGGCCGCGCGGTCCCGCTTGCGATCGTTTGGTGAAGTGCTCGCCAAAAGCTCGTGCGGGCTTTGGACGCACTCGGCGGCCTTCCTGCCGGAAACTCGCACCGCCGCCCAAAAGGGTGAGCGTGACCCACTTTTGTCTGCGGGTCATTCGGACCACTTGGCGAGGAGTCCAAAGGCGCTCTCGGTTTCCGCGGGTCACCTTGCGGGTTACCTTGCTCTTGTCTTTTGCGGTTTTGTTGTCGTCACCTGACCCAAATGACCGGGCCGAGTCAACCTGACATAAAAGCTTCAGCGCGTGGCTGCAGTGGTGAATAATTACACGTCCGCGCGTGTCTTTGGGTGTTCATGGGGATTGCGTGCGGGTGAATAAATCGAGGCGCGCCTGTGTTAGGATGATGCAGAACCGGACTGGACAATTTGGCATTTCGGGACAGCAAGAATGGTGAACGTCGACACCCGTGATTTGCTCTGGCGGGCCACATAAAATGAGGTGGGGTGGGGGCCGGATCTGGCCCCCGGGTCTCGACTTGGACACCGGCGCTTCAGCGGAACGCGTCGCTTGACTGTCGCGAGTCCAAACGGGGGCGAACGGAGAAGCCATTTTGCGGCTTGTTGGAGGCGACCATTCGAAGGTGGCGTGCCAAGCGCCGGCGATTGGACGCGTGCAAATCGGCCCCCCCCCCCCCCCCCGCTTGTCTTGTTTTTGGGGCGGGGACTTTGTTTGAGAGAACTATCCGACGACGGGACGGCAAGTGACGTCGACCACGGTGACTTCCTGGTTAGGCAACCGAAGCGAGCGTGCGCGTGCTCGCCTCGATCCGTGCGACGTCAGCACGCGAACGCGTCCGCTCCTGGAATTCGCCGGAGTGCACGGGGGGGGCAGTTGCCGCGGCCCCGCGAAGAGCTTTTATGGCTGCTGGCGAATGATTCAAGGTTTGGCGTGTGCGCTTTGAACGATCGTCGTCGTCGGGCACACCTCCGCGCTTATCTCTTGGCGCGCGCGCGCGTACAGATGACGTCGCTCGGCTCAAGGTCACACGGGGACAAGGAGTCGAAGCCGTTCGAGTGGAGCAGGCGCGCTACTGACACGCCCACCCAAACGCACAACTGCGGCGACCAAAACACACGCGCGCACGCGCACGCTATTGTCGCGCATTCAACCCCCCCAAGCGGAAAGCCTTCCTTTTCCTTTTCGCTCCTGCGCCGCGTCCGAGAGTCGGAAAGAAGCCGGCCAAAGTTGCGTGGCGCAAGCGAGCGAGTGTTGGAAGCGTCACCTGTGATGACGACGGCCTTGCCGCAGACCGGCAGCAGTTTGTCGCCCTTTCGCTCGCTGCTCTTCTCGTCGTCCGCGTGGAGCGCGCGCGCCAGCAGCCTCCTGGCCAGCGCGGCCGCCCCCAGCAGCGCCAGGAGCGCCGCGAGCGCCAGCAGCGCCGGCGCCCAGCCGTCCATTAGGCGCGTGGGTGTGCTGTGCGTGTCAAGGCGCGTGCGTGCCTGCCTGCCTGCCTGCCTGCCTGCGTGCGTGCCTGCGTGCGCCAACGGGCGGCTGCCTCCCGCTCTTTCCGAGCGGACTGGAGAGCGAGCGGCCGCTCGCTCTTTATAAAGCGCGCCGCTCGCGCAAAGGCGCACACGCGCACGCGCCTCACCTCACTGGCGGTTGATAGAGCGGCGCTCCGGGGGTGGTGTCCCATAACCGCGCCCACACACGGAGGCCAACTCGCCGATCGGCCGCTAGGCCGTTTCTCCCCAAACATTTCTCAATGTTTGGGGATTTTTACAAGACACCTGACGTCCTTTTTTTTCCCTTTTTGGCAGGCGGGCCAAGCGCTCAGCTGCCGCCGCTCCCCCAAATGACCAATATGGCTGTTGTGAAAACGCCGGGGGGGGGTGGGGGTTCCCCTCTCCCCCCCCCCCCCCCCCCCAAACTGACTTGGCCGACGATATCCACGCGCAGCCGCCGACCGACACGCCGTCGCGCACTCCGTTTTACGCTAGCGTCGAGACGCGCGCCAGGCCGCCGGCGTGCGGGGGCGCGTGCTAACGCGGCGGTCACGGGACCTTGACTCGACGACGCCGCGCCCTCCCCCGATGTTTCGTCTGTTTAATCTGCACCTGCGCCTTGCGGGATTAAAGATTAACGCGGAGATGCTCGCTGCTCGCTGCTCTGCTCACCTTTGGCGCCACATGCTACATGCTATCAGCGGGAGGCCCGCTCGTGCTCGCGCGCGCACACTTTTGCCCACCTCGTGTCAGACATGCAAACACCATTTTGCACTTTGCGCAGAGACAAAGCCAACAATGACACACACGACCCAACACACACACACACGCGCACTTTCCAGCTAGCAAAGCAAGCCGCGTCGATGTCAAATTTGGCCACTGTTGCCCCGGAAGGAAGGTCCCGTGCTTGGAACCGCTCGGGGACTCTCAGATGCGGAGGTGGCGGCACGCTTTGTCATGTCGCCACCCGCTGGACGCCCTTAGGCGGCGCAGCTTTTCGTCCTTCCGAGTGGAGCTTTTTGGCGCCGTCTCCGGCCTGGGGCGTCGCAGCCCAGTCGGGAGCGCTCGACGAGATGAGGCGCCGTCGTCCTGGTGAGAAGCTCCAGCCCGCGTTTTTCGTGGGAGGCGGCATTCCACAAGAGAACGCGGCGCTCTGTGAGCCCAAGAGGAGACGTCCAGGTGTCTCGCTTCAACCCTTTTGGGACCGCCGCCGTTTGGGTGGGCGAGAAGACCAGAGAGCCACTTTTTGGGTGGGACGCGATGGGCTCCAACAAATCCAAGGCCCTGACAAAATGGAGCCCCCCCCCCCGGTTCTGGCAGCCCCTCCTTTTCACAAGGTCGCTCCAGGCACATGTTCCCCGTGCAAAATCGCAAAGAAAAACAGCCCGTTTGCCCCCCGCGCTCAAACATGGGCAGGAAGGGGCCCTGAGCGCACCTCCGATCGTCGAAGAAGGCAAAATGGCAGCATTGCTTCCCACCCTCCACGCACGGTTGAATCGCTGCGTCGATGTCTCGACATTGGCGACGACTTGCGCAGGGTCGCCTCCCGACGTCAGGCCCCTCCCCTCTTCCGCTCCAAAAGTTGGTCTTGGGATCCGAGCAAAATTGGAGATGGGAGCCACGGTCCCTCGGCACTGGCGCGCAGGCTTCAGAGCCTTCCAGAAGAAGGTCGCCACCAGCAACTCCACTCGGAGCTCAGGTGGAACCGGCGATTCATCCAAATGTCAAATCTGACACTTGAAAACCAAGATGAAGCTGGCCCCTCCCCGCCCCTCCCCTAACCCTAACCCTAACCTAAGGAAGAATCCCAAACTTTGCCGTTGCCCGGCATGCACTTCCCGTGCCATTGACAGCATCTCGCATGTTGGCGGCGAGCCATTTTGTTCCGTTGCGCTTCTGAAAGCAGCCGTGACCCCCGACCCCGACCCCCCGCCTCGATCGGCCGCGGCCGCGGCGCTCTTTGTGGGGGTGTCGCTAACGAGGCAGCTGGGCTACGACAATCAATTGTTTACCGCTTGGCGCTAATGGCTAACCGAGCGAACCCTCGCCGCTATTGTTGCCGTTCGCCGGCCTCACGCCATTGGTGGACAAGAGCCCCGCCCATCCCCACCTGACTCCACTTCCTGGTCGCTCGCTGACATCATCACCTTCACGCGCGCTCATTTAGCGAACACACCGCACGCACACGCACGCACACACACACACACGCACGCACACACACACACACACACACACACACACACACGCAGACACACACACACGTCCAACGAGGACCCACTCCACAACGTGGCAAAGAAGTCGAGCGGCAGCAAGTTGCTTGACGGCAGCCAACCAACTGGAAGTTAGCTTGCGATAGCCTAGCTGGAGTGGCTAACCGACAGCTGCCGACACAGGTGACAGTGAGTGACAGGAAGCTGTGGCTAACGAACAGCCGCTTGGAAGCGGAGACGCCGAGGACGCATCCCCCCCGCCCGACGATGTCGTCGGTTCCGCGAGTTCCACTTCCCGCCGATGTGGGAAATGAGCTCGTTAGCGGCGCTCGGCAGTCAGCGTGACATCATGCTCAGCCATGAATGCCCCGATAATGTGCGTCAGCGTGACCGGCAGACACCCCCCCCCCCCCCACCCTTTCCGGGGACGCTTTGTCCTCGCGCCGCCGCCTCATCACATGACCGCGACGACGGCGCGAGGACAAAGCGTCCCCGGGGCATCCGCACGCAAGCTTCTGCCGGTCCACTTAGCGGCCGATTGAGGTCACCGGGTCGGGCGAGCGTTAAAGGAGGGCGGCACCCGTTTGGCCGCCGGTCAACCTGGGACGCTTTCGGCCGTCAATGTCGGGGGTGCTCGCGGCCAGCTGTGAGATGCTCTTGCTACGCTACGGCAAGGGCGCGCCGACGTTCCGGGGGATGGCGTGGGAGTTGGTTACCGTGGTTCCCACGGGGCTAGCGAGGCCGCTCGCCTACTCCAATCACCGTGCGTGGACTCCAATGTGTGTGCGCGTGTGTCATACGTGAGTGTTTTGTGTGCGGTAGTTGAGTTGCGACTTTTGCCGCCTGTTTCCTGCAGGCCGTCCAATGTTTGTCGCGGGCGCCGAGCGAAGCCGCTAAGAAGATTTCCAGCGCGGGGGATCGGATTGTTCCCGACGGTTCCGCTTGAGCCGAGCGACAGCTTGAGAGGGATTGAACGCTCCTCGGCCGAAAAGCCACATGACACCGTGACCCCCGAGGCGGGGAGGCGGGCAAAGATCCCCGCAAAGATCAACCGTGCGGGGGGGGGGGGAGGAGGACGTCCGCGGCCGCAGCACGGACACGCCGCCGCGTGTCGAGCGACAGTTGCGGGGCTCGGTTTTGTCCCGCCGTCTACACTCGCGCAGCACATTTTCGGGAACACGCTGTTCTAGGAAATTCCGGGCCGCCTCGCCTGCGCGCACACGTACGCCCCGTCCGCGTGGGCGGTTGGTGCACCGCCCAAAAACAAACCCATCTTTTGTCTGCGAGCTGGGCCGGGATGACCGGGAACACGCGTGCGCGACACCGATCGCAAACATCCGCTCACTTGAGTCTGAAAGTGGCGGCGAAGAAGAAGCAGGAAGCAGACGACCGCACTCTCTCTCTCTCTCTCTCTCACACACACACACACACACACACACATACAGTGAAACTCTTCTACAACGAAATCCTGTTTGCAGCAAGACATTTTTCACAACAGGGGGTTTTTCACCGTAGCAAATTTGAAACAGGAAAGTGGGAATGGTGTTAATGCATGAAGATTTTTTCACACTAGGGGGTATTTTCACCCCATGTAGATTTCGTTGTAGAGGAGTTTCACTGTGAAACTCCTCTACAACGAAATCATGTTTGCAGCAAGAAATTTTTCACAACAGGGGGTATTTCACTGTAGCAAATTTGAAACAGGAAAGTGTGAATGGTGTGAATGCATGAAGATTTTTTCACACTAGAGGGTATTTTCACCCATGTAGATTTTGTTGTAGAGGAGTTTCACTGTGCTTTTATTTTCGCATACAGTGAAACTCCTCTACAACGAAATCATGTTTGCATCAAGACATTTTTCACAACAGGGGGTTTTTCACTGTAGCAAATTTGAAACAGGAAAGTGGCAATGGTGTGAATGCATGAAGATTTTTTCACACTAGGGGGTATTTTCACCCATGTAGATTTCATTGTAGAGGACTTTCACTGTAGTTGTGCCATGCTTAGTGGGTGGGAGTGGGGGGGGGGGCCTTGTCAAGCTCTATTAAGGATGATCATTTTGCATTCAGTGAATTGCTTCCTCTTTGATGTGCAGTCAAATCAAGAGGTCGAAGCTGCTGACGTCCACCAGCCACATACGCCCAGGCCCGCTTTTCAGCCTCTCTCAAGTCCGCTCTCTTTTTCGCCCGACTCGCTCTGCCGGCAAAGTGCAACCTTGGGCCACGGAGCCCAGAAAATGCTGTTTGGATGTCGACACGTGGCCCCTTGGCGGCACCCGTCTACCATCAACGGCACTCAAGCGGCCGCCGGTGTCCAGGCGAGACAGCTAACGGCGACGCGCGTGCTGCGGGTCGGACCGCTTCGGACTCACTTCTGAAGCGGATACGTTTGCAACACGTTCCTCCACGTGAGGAACGTTTTCCCAACCGTTTGCGTCCGGCAGGTTACCCGGTGGATCCGCGTCTACGCTTGCATTGTTTATCCGTTGAGTGACAAGTGCGGTGTGACACCGAGAGATGGGAGGGAAGCGGCGAAGCTACCCATTTGCTACCGGCGCTCTTCGACAGGGCTCCCAACGGCGGATCCGAAACTTTCGGAGGCGGCGACTCGGTTTTTCATCAACCCGACCAATCAATGTGATTTTTCTTTCTGAATTCTGAAAGAGCCATTTGGGTTGCCATTATTACATGTGACTTCTTCTCCACCCATTTCTCTGCAACGAAAATGTGCCGAGTCACTTTGCAAGTCAACCATTTTCTATTTGGAACCCAAACATTTCAGGTGAGTTAAAATTGGTGAAAATAAAACATATTACAGTTTGTTTGCACAGTATTTGACATATTACCTGCTCTCCTATTACATGTGTACAGTTTATGGTGTGGAATTGTCAAAAAAAAGTGGTTTAAAAAAATTGTTTTCTTGACTTGGAACGGATTAAAACATTTTACATTGATTCCAATGGGAAACATGGTTTTGGTTTTCGAACAGCCTTCTGGAACGGATTATGGACGAAAACCAAGGTTTGACTGTATATACACACACACACACCCCTCCCCCACCGCCGAAAAACCCAGCATAAACTTGCCATGAGTGGTGCGCATGTGAAACAATGGAAGAGACAACATTAAAGTGACAACCCAATTTTTTGGTGTGTGTGTGTGTGTGTGTGTGTGTGTGTGTGTGTGTGTGTGTGTGTGTGTGTGTGTGTGTGTGTCTTTCCTGGCAGTAAGTGAGCGAGTGCGCGCTTGTGCTTTGGGGGTGGGAATGGAAACAAAGAGGAAACCTTGGAATACGAAGGGAATACAATGGCACCTTGACTGCATGGCTGGAATCCAAACATCGAAAGCAATCTGAGCTGCTTTCCTGTTGAACCTCAGCCCCCCCCCCCGCCCCCGCCCCTGAATGACCCTAATACAAACATGTGCGCTGGCTCGCGCGCGCACACATTTGCGGTTCCGCATGTTCCGTCCCGAACTCTTTGTTCACAACACGCCGGTCTTTGAGTGATCCCAGGAGCCCCCCAAAAAAAGTCCGGCGGTTCTGCTCCGGAACGCCGCCATCAAACTCCGCTCGAGACTTTTGGGGTTTTCTCTTGCCGTGAGTTGTAGTAGTGCACGTCGGCCCGTTTCACCGCCGCTTCCTCCGTTTGTCCTGGCCGCTCCTGCCGGGCGGGGGGGGGGAGCAGGGTGGCTTGAGGTGACGATGAGGCAAATGCATGTCGAGGAAAGGGCAGGGGGGGGGGGGGCGAGGGGCTTAGCGGCTTTTTTTCCCTGTTGTTCAGACTCTTACGTGACGATTATTGTCCAGCACGGTGGTTCTGAACCCCCGGGGGGGGTTTCGGTGAATCGGTCTCAGGGGTTCGACGGAGCCTCTGGGTGCAGAAGATCACATGACGCTGCTCGTCCAATCGCTGCTGCGGGAAATTGAGTTTGCGCAGTCGTCGCCGTGCCACTGTCAGGAGAGTACGTCGTACACTTCAAAAGACGGACACTGTACTTAAGTCTTCAAAATGTTGGGAACTTTTTTTTCAGTTTTCAATAAATGCGTTTTTATGTGTTGAATTTATCCCCCCCCCCAAAAAAAAAATCACATTTTTTAATTTTGGACTAAAGAAGGGTTCGATGAATGTGCATCTGAACTAGTTTGGTTCAGTACCTCGAACAAGGTTAAGAAGCATCACCTGAGGTGGGAAATGTTGCCGGCGGGGCGACTGTCACTCAACCCGCAAGCGGGGATGCCTGCCCCCCCCCGGCTGCGGCCCCCTGCTCAGGGTTTCTTCACATTTGTCCACCGTGGCCATCCAAAGCCCCTCGGCGATGAAGGGCGATAGCGAGAGCTTTGCCTTGACTCGACACCTGCATCAACACGCCCGCGCACGAGCGCACGCCGCGGTGCCGTCCGGCTCGGTTCTGGGGGGGGCAAGGGGGGGGGGCGCCTCTGCCACCTCAATCTTGCGCATTGAAAAGGCCGCAGTATTGTTTCGCAACTTTCTCGGAGCCTCGCGATCCTCATTGCTCGTTTTCCCCCCCAGTGGTGCCCCTGCATGCACACACACACACACACACACACACACACACACACACACACATGCGCGCGCACACGCACACACTGTTAAGTGTCTACAGATGTGCGTCCTCTGGCTGCTCTGACATTTCCTCACAGGTTGTTGGAGACAGCACGGCACCATGTGTGTGTGTGTGTGTCCCTCTCGAGAATGTTTTCACAGGAATTGTGTTAATGTGCACGCATGTCCCTCTTGAGAACGCTTCGTGTGTTTGTGCTCAAATAGGCCCAAGGTCGATTTTACCAGCGGCAGCGGCCGCGCTCTCCCGCCGGCACGCCGCCGTGGCTCCGAGCGGCCCACTCACACACACACACGCCGCGTTTCAAACGGGCCGCAAAGCACGGGCGAGTCGATCCGAAAACGGCGGCGCTAGCGGAAGCGCATGGAGAAAAAGCGGGAGGGGGGGGGGGGCTCCCCGGGACGTATTCATGTGCAGAGGTCAAAGGTCACATCCTGCCGCGGAAAAATGTTCACCCGCACCTGCGTCTTGCACAAGGACTTGGGCTCGTCCAAAAAAAACGTGAGATTTTTGGGACTCCGGCGCGTCCCGAGCACTCGAGCCCCTTTTGCCGTCAAGTCCCTCTGGTGTGGCCCGATAGGAGCGGCGGATGAGCCGCGGGGGCGGCGGCGGTGGGGGTGGAGCCGCTTAGCAGCTTGTTTCTATTAGAACATGGGAAGTGGGGGGGGGGGTGGTGGGGTGCAGGGGGGGGGGTGTCCGCACGTCCGCTCGGATTTAAGCGTACTGGAGCCCACCCCCTCCCGCCCCCGACGAAAGAAGCGCACATATTTCAAAGCTCTGCGGGATGCCGGCTGGCTCGTGGGATGGATGGGCGGCTTCCGCTGCAAACGTCGCTTTCATTTACCACCCGCCCCCGCCCCCGCCCCCGCAAAAGCAGCACAGCCAGCCCCCTCTTTCACCCCCAGCGGCTCCGATTTCCTCTCGAAGGCGCAGGAACGCTCGGCTCTTTGCGCTCGGCCTGCGCAAGATGACTTGTCCGTTCTTGCTGCTGCCGCGGGTCTTGCAAAAAGCAAGGAGCCAACAAATGGTCACGCCCCCCCCCCCCCCCCCCCGATATTTGGATGACCGTTCATTCCTCATTTCAAGGCCCAAACGTGTTTGGCGTCGGGTGTCCCGACTGCTCCAATTCCACTTTGGGATCAATCGGAATCGTTTTGCATGAAAACAAAACGCAAGCGAGGTCCTTGTCAATCCGGTGAAGCCTCCCGAGGTCGTCGCCGTGCAGCACCGCCAGGATGCAGCGGCGGCCCTTTTGCATTTGCGCAATAGCGGACGGCAAAACGGAGGTCATTTCTGAGCCATGTACGAATTTGTCAAAGTGCTTTTTTGGAGCAGTCGACATCCCCTGCGTGCACTTGGACCCCCCATCCCCCCCCCCCGGAATGAAGGGCAACGCCGCGAGGAAACGGTTTCTCTCAAGCTTTCCGTGTCTTGAGCGAGAGTCCCAAAATTCAAGTGGTCAGGTGACCTCTTGCCTCTTTGCGTCTTGATTGTCTTTCCCGTTTTTGAAAATGGGACTGGGGGTGCGAGTCGCTGGGCTGGAGTGAAACGTGGAAAACGAAAATCAAACATTTAAAAAATGCTGCATGAGAATAAAAAAACAAAACAAACGTCTTTACTGTTATTGTACTTTGCATTATGTTCAACCAATTGAATGAATGCATTAAATGGAAACAATATTTCTTTTGTGACCTCCTTTTTCCATGGTTTCTATTATTTTACATTGACGTCATGATATTATTCTTCATGAAATGACTTATTTAATTGCAGTATTGTTGAGTGGATATTTCTTAGCATTATACATACGTTTGATATTTAATGGCGATCTCATCTATTTGCCGAGGATTCAATCGAATGATTTTCGTGGTTTATTTCCGACATGGTCGTCTGGGCCCAATTGTGACAGTGTGGCGGCCGCGGGCCCCCCCTGCTGGTCGCAATGACCTATCAGCCGTCGCCTAACTTGTAGGCGGGACAAGATCACGATTGGCGCGGCGGCGCGGTCATCGGAGCCAATCATATCGCGAAGGGGGCGGGGGGCGGGGGCGGGGTCGGGCCCCGTAACTCCAATGGCATTCACGGCAGCGGCGAAGCGGACCTGTGGGCGGGGCCGCGGCGGGAGAAGTCCCGCCGATTCAAGATGGCAGCCACCCGAGGATCATCCCTCTCGCCCCGGCTCGCCTTCTCAAGTCGGGCTTCGTCTCGCTGGCTCGTCGGCTGACACTCGGAACGGAACAGCCGCGGGCTCGCGCGCCGCTCGTCGTTGCCGCCCGCATGCCCGCGCGGACGTGAGCTAAACGTTTTCACCGCCCGGGAGCCTCGAGACTCCCTGTGACGTCTGGACGGGATCGAACCGCACCGTGAGATTCCCAACGGCCGGCGGACGAGCTCGAGCTCGGGCTCGGATGATGTGGCGCGGCGGCGGCGGCGCCATCCGCCGGATGAGTGCCTCTCATCTTCCCGATTGATGGACGCCTTCGGAGCGACTCGTCCGCACTTCGTCGCATTGAGGAATGAACCGAGCCGCTCGGGTGCCACACTTCCGGTTCTGCTGCGGGACCCGTGTGTGTGTGTGTGTGTGTGTGTGTGTGTGAGTGTGAGTGAGTAACGATGAGCTGTTACTGTACGGTATGCAGGATGGACTCCTGCGCGAAGACCCGAAACCGCACGGCGCCGACGGGCGACGAGGACGACGGGCGTCTCGCCGGCGGCCCGCGGACCAACGGCTGGAGTTGGCCTCCTCATCCCTTCCAGATGCTGGCCTGGCTCCTCTACGCCTACTTTGCCGCGGTGGGCATGGGCGTCCTTGTGCCGCTGCTGCCCGCCCACTGGACGCCCGCCGGCTATATCGTATCCTTGACCGGTGTGCGCCCGCCCCCCCCCCCCCCTCTCGGCCCCCCCCCCCCTCCCCCAACGTTGCTTGAAGAAGCTTCCGATGGGCCGCTCAGTGCACGGGCGTGATGTTTGCGTGCCACCTGTGCACTCACGTCATGGCGGTGAGCGTGGACCCGGCCGACCGCAACGTGCGAGCCAAGAGCCCGGAAGGGCCGCTTCCCGTCTTCGACCGCTCCGAGCGCGCCCACGTCATCGAGAACTGCCACTGCTACCTCTGCCAGGTGGACGTGTGAGTGGCGCCGCCGCCGCAACTCCTTTCCGAAGATTGAGAGCCCGCTTCCGTCGGGGCCGCGACCGGCTTCCGCTCTGATTCTCCGGCTGGTGATTTTGCCGGATCGGAATTTGGCTCAACTTGCTGGGGTTGAGATTCAAACTTGGCTTGGGTCTTTCCCCCCATTCGGTTCGGATGAGCTCGTTTCAACCCCCAACCGGTTTGGATCTCTGGGTGGAGATTCCAATCGGTGATGATTTGCCAGCTTGCCATTTGAATTCCAATTCAAATGTTTCGGTTGCCATTCGTCTCGTTTCATCTCCTTGCCCTCCAGCACTTGTCATCCATACCTTTGCGCTAATGGTGTGTGTGTGTGTGTGTGTGTGTGTGTGTGTGTGTGTGTGTGTGTGTGTTTCAGAGGGCCCAAGTCCAAGCACTGCAGCGCGTGTAACAAATGCGTGGCCAACTTCGATCATCACTGCCGATGGCTCAACAACTGCGTCGGAAGCAGAAATTACAAGTCAGTCCACGTCTTCCACTTCCCCCCGTCGTCGTCGTCGTCGTCGTCGTCGTCGTCGTCGTCGTGTGAGCGCGAGCGCGAGAGAGTTTGCCTGGAAAAGCTTTGCAAATTGAAAATGCATTTTGCGGCTCCTTGAAATAAAAACGAAGAACCCCAAAAAAAAAAATCAGTCCCAGGATGACGTGAAACACAAGATGGCGTCACGTGAGCGTGTCGTGACTTTAGTCAAATAAATGGGCGGGGCCCCAAACCCTGGGCCGCGGATCGGTACCGGTACGCGGGTCGTTTGGTCCCGGGCCGCACAGAAAGAACTGACATGACTTCCCTTCTATTTATTTTGGAATCTGAAAGATTGTTTTATTTTGAAAAATGACCCGATTCTCTCTCTCCCATCCGTGTGCAGCGTGTCGCTCTTGACAGCGGGTCAAGGCGCGCTTCTCGGTCACGTGATGGATGACCGCTAAAAATGAAACCCGGGAGCTCGCCAGATGTGATTTTTGCTCTCCAAAGCGGATCTTTGCCAAGGGCTCCGCCGTATTCGGCCGAAAGCGATGGTCTCGCCGCGCTTTGCTGGAACGGGAGGCGCGGCTTCAGATGCGATGATGGCGCATGCGCTGCAACGTGGTCTGTCTTGTCTGTCCCCCCCCCCCCCCCCCCGTCTGCGTGCGCCCAGGTTGTTCCTGTACAGCGTGGCGTCGGCCGCGCTGGGCGCGTGCGTCCTGCTGGCGGTGTCGTCGTACGTGCTGATCGCCTTCTTCTCGGAGCCCGCCGTCGACCACTCGCGGGGTGAGTCCACGCGGCGCCGGCCGGCCGCTCGCCGCGCTGACCGCTCGCACACACTAAGCGCCTCTTCCCGCCCGCTCAGCGCCGAACCGGACGGCGGCACGGTTCCCGTTCTCGCCGCCGGCCGCCGCCGCCGTTCCCGCGTTGGCCGCCGTCACCGGCGCGCTGGCGCTGCTCGCCTGCGTGCTGCTCTGCCACCTGCTGCTCTTCCACTTCTACCTCAGTAAGTATCCGAGAATACAGTAAGTCTATACAGTGAAAGTCCTCTTCAACAAAATCGTGTTTGCAGCAAGACATTTTTCACAACAGGGGGTTTTTCACTGGAGCAAATTTGAAACAGGAAAGTGGGAATGGTGTGAATGCATGAAGATTTTTTCACACTAGGGGCTATTTTCACCCATGTCGATTTCGTTGTAGAGGAGTTTCACTGTATTTAAAACAAAAACAAAATAAACACACACACACACAACTTACTACACTGAAACTCCTCTACAACGAAATCATGTTTGCAGCAAGACATTTTTCACAACAGGGGTTTTTTCACTGTAGCAAATTTGAAACAGGAAAGTGGGCGTGGTGTTAATGCGTGAAGATTTTTTTCACACTAGGGGGTATTTTCACCCATGTAGATTTCGTTGTAGAGGAGTTTCACTGTATTCAGTCTTGGGCAGCAGTACCGAGTACAGTGAAACTCCTCTACAACAAAATCATGTTTGCAGCAAGACATTTTTCACAACAGGGGGTTTTTCACTGTCGCAAATTTGAAACAGGAAAGTGGGAATGGTGTCAATGATTTTTTTCACACTAGGGGGTATTTTCACCCATGTAGATTTCATTGTAGAGGACTTTCACTGTACAACACACCGGTGGCTTTGGTGGCGTCCTTCTGCGCATAAGGCGTGGCAAAGTACGATCGTGTGTGTGTCAGAAAGACGAAAAAAAACGAAATCAAAACGCGCTCGACCACGGTTTGTCCCACGAAACGCGACTCGGATGACGATGGCGCCCGCCTATTTGAGTGTGGAACAGGTTGAGCACGTACGAGTACATCGTGCGACAGCGCCACCGTCAGGACGGAAGGCAGACGACGAGCCAGGAGGACGTCAAGCGCGCCACCCGTCCGTCCGTCCGCTTGAAGGTGACGCGCGTGACGTCGCGGCGCCGCGTTTCGCTTCAGATGATGATGACGACGATGATGATGACGATGATGATGATGATGTGGTTGTCAGGAAGCAGACGACTCCACAACGCTGGGCTACACGGAGGCGGAGCCGAACGGAAGCCGCGCGCAGTGAGACTTCTCGCCTCACTCCCTTCACAACCACATCAGCGCCATCAACCAACTGTGTGTGTGTGTGTGTGTGTGTGTGTGTGTTGGCAAGGTTGGTGGCCAATGGCAGTGTGAGGGGCGTGGCTAGCCCGGTTCTCAAGCTCCAAGCCCCAACCACAATCTCCACACAGCACAACTCAGCAGAGTTGTACACACAGGTGAACACACGCACGCACACACACACACACACACACACACACATACACGAGAGAGTGGAAAGTGAAGTGTGTGCGTGTGTGCGTGCGCTTCGGCCTTTTCCCAGAAAACGGCGGCAACGACGGCGCTGACAAAGAAGAAGAAGAAGAAGAGACAAAAAAGACGAGCGGGGGAGCCAGCGCGGTGGCGTCAGACGGCGATCCGGACGCCGGCCGTTCGTCGGAGCGGGTCGGCGCCTGGCTTCCGGGCCCCACGGGGCGTTTCCGCCCCCACTCGCCGCCCTCGCCCGTGCGGGCCGCCGCCCCGCCCGCCGAGTACCACTCCGACTCGGCCGAGTCCCTGGAGGAGGTTCCCGTGGCGCTGGACAAACTGGGCTCGCGGGCCCCGCAGCGGCCCGCCCTCGCCTCTCCGCCGTCGTTGGAGCAGAGCCGGCGGCGAAGGAAGGACGCCGGACGCGCCTTTGTCGTCGCGCTCCTCCTTTCCTTTTGCGCCCACCGGCGGACGGCGGCGGTGACCTCCCTTTCCCGCTCGACGCGCTTGCAGGAAGCCACGTCCGATCACAAGTTTGTCAGTCATCCTCCGCGCTCCGGACCGGACGCCATCCGGATTTTCAGGCCCGCCTCCTGTTGATTGTTTGGGAGCCAACGAAGTGCCTCACCGTGGCCCCTAGGCACTCGCCGGCGCCCCCCTGGGATCCTCGGCCGACTTGAACGTCTTCCGAAAAGTGGCCGGGTTCCCCCCGTGATCTTGCAAACTGTCTTTGATGGCCCCTTTTTTGGTTTCTCAAGCCATTCAAATGATGGTCCCCAAATTCACACTTGCCTCAAATTTTTATTTCCGCCTCCAAATTCTGAACCATAACACCCCCCCCCCCCCAAATATTTTCCACATGACAAAATATACTCGTGTCCACCATATTGCATTTCATCGGTTGTGTGCATTTTGTTTTCAACGCCCCCCCCCCCCCCCAAATAAATCTTATCCACGCAGCTGATAAGTCGCCCGACTGCGGCAGTGTTCTCGTGTTTTGAAATAGTTATGGCAGCAGGCGCGCTGCAAATGTTGAGAAGTCAAAGAAAGAAAATTGCAACAGATCCATGATCACATTGCACTGAGTCATGATGATCGGTCAACGTTTATTGTACATCAATTACTTTCTGGGTACAAATAACTTTTGGGCCTTTTTTGGGGGGGGGGCGTAAAAAG
Source organism: Hippocampus abdominalis (assembly GCA_018466805.1). Classification (NCBI taxonomy): domain Eukaryota; kingdom Metazoa; phylum Chordata; class Actinopteri; order Syngnathiformes; family Syngnathidae; genus Hippocampus; species Hippocampus abdominalis. Next base: position 27,802,082 of record CM031696.1, on the reverse strand, counting down.
AACGTTAAGGAAAGTAGAATGCGACCAAATAATTGAATAGCCCTCACAGCACCACTGATGTGAACTCATTCAGTACCAGCCAATCCTTTTTTTTTTTTACCCGAAGTCTTGGAAAAATTGAAAAAAAAAACCGTGTGGAGTGTGAATGTTAATTTGAAAAACAAGAACCAAAATGAGTTTCCTTCATTTCAGTCTTGGTTCCAACCACGCACACCACACCAATATCCTGTAGTTCGGCCTACGTTGCCGGCTGAAATTGCTCCCATTTCCAACCGAGCGCCAACGAATCCAATCGATTTGGAACCGCTGCGCATGCGCGGGCTCGGCGGCCCGCCCCCTCCAGACCACGCGTAAGGTTTCACTTCACGCCCCCGCTGTGATTGACAGCCACGTCGGCCACGGAGAGGCGGCGCTTTCCTCTGGCCGGAAGTCGAAGCGGGCCAATCGCATCGGGCGTAAGGCGGAGCCGGCTCCCGAGGGCGTGTCCTCGGCCCGCCTGATTTGATCCACTTTTGGGAAAGAAGAAGAAGAAGAAGAAAAAGAAGGAGGGAAGAAAACGGGCTGGCCGTCTCGCGCTATCCTCTTGCCGGCCCGACGACGTTTGTCCAAGTCCCGGTCCCGGTCCCGGTCCCGCTGGCGAGCGGCTCTTGGTCCCGGTCCCGGACCGTTCGTTGGCTTTCGGCATGCGGAGCGGCCGTGTGTCTTGCCTGTTGGTGGCGCTGTTGTGCGCCGAAGCGTGCGGTAAGTCCCGAGTCGGCTCGGCTTGCGCGTCGCGTTTGCGTCTCGGCCGCTGCTGGCCGCCTGCCGAGTAACGGCGTCCAAATATTTGGGGGAGCGCGTCGAACGTCACTTTTCGGCTACCGGTCCTCCCCTTGGACCTAATACGCTCGAAGCTTTTGTTTCAAGCGCCCTTTTTTTTTCTTTTTTTTTTTTTGACGAGGCAGGTGACGAATGAGCGCCAAGTTGTCCGAACCGAGCGACTCGAGCCGGGGGCTCATCTCATTTCTCCATTTGCACTTTCCACGCGCTTCTGTTGACATGCCAGCCCCCTCCCACCAGATGTGTCGAAATTGTGTCGAGATGTGAGTCAAGAGGGACGTCGTGACATATTAATAATAATAATAATAAGGCACCCAAGGACACTTTACAATCAGGAACAAAAACAATCCAACACAATGCGGGTTGAGCAGCGGCAGCCAAACGCGCCAGCGTTCACTCAACCCGGAAGTCGCGGGCGAAAACGTTGGGGACTTTCTCCGTTGCTCCAAGAGAATGATGACCTGTGACTGTGAGTGTCTGCGCGAAGCGGCTGTTGAGGGCCAAGTCGGAGCCAAGAGGAGCATTTGGAGTCAGGCTAAGCGTAGGCAATGACTTGGTGGGCCATAGAAGCCATTTCGGGCTCCGTTTGGCTCCCGGACATTCCCACACCATCGCTGGCCAACTTTTCTCGGTGGACGTCCCTCATGCGTTCCTCACCCCCGCTCCCCTTTAAGGTTAGATGACACGCATTTTGCCACCATCTCCATTTCTTTGGCAACGTACAAATTGGACGTGACTTTGCACGTCGGCAAAAAACTCTCCAAATTGGATTGTGATGATTGGATCGAAATGCCGCAGCGACCTGTCAACAACTTTGTGGGCCCTCGAACACGAGCGATCTTGCCGTGCCCGTGACAAATGTCAAAATAGAGCATGAAAATCATCACCGCGGAGATTCCACCATCCACCGCCCCCCCCCCCCCCAAAAAAAAAACACGCGAAGGACATCTTTTTTCAAAGCCAGAGCAACTTTTTCCGAAACGAGTGCAAAACAGTCCCGCGTGACGCGATGCCACAGAAACGGCCTCACAAAAACATGGCGGCAACGAGTCTGTTGTGGGGGGGGGGCGCCGGCTTTCGGCTTCACAAAGCCGCCGAAATGGCAACCGAGTCGGATTCGGGTCGAAGTGGCCATTTGGACAGGAGCGTCGTCCGCTTTGGGCGAATCTCGATGTTTGGCAAGCCTCCGCCAAAATGGATTGGGATCGAGTCCTGGAACTCTGACAATAATTGACGCTCCTTTGCAGTTAACAATAAAAAAAAAATCGTGAGCCGTCGATGACTCGATGGCGGCGTGCTTTTGCTCAGCGGCGATGGCGATGACCGACGACGACGCGGATTCCGAGGAATCGGCGGAGGTGTTCCCCAGGTTGCTGTCGGCGCCCGGCGACCCGGACCGCCTGCTGGTGTCGCTGGCGGCCTTCGGACAGAACCTCCGGCTCAACGCCACCAGGGACGGCGGCGGCGGGCTGCTGGCCGCCCATCTGCTGGTGGAGGAACGGCGGGCCGGCGGGACGCCGCCCGCCTGCGTGCTGATGGCCCGCAACCAGCTCTGCCTCTACTCGGGCAACGTCCTGGACCGACCCGGTTCGCTGGTGTCCCTCACAGCCTGCGGAGGCCTGGTAGGCTTGCGCCCACACACACAAAAGGACTCGGGCTCTACTGACGTGGGGTTTTATGTCCGATTCCAAAATTTGGCACAATAGCATAACAACAGATCAGCAATAATTTGCACCATGAATTAGAACCCCCCCCCCCCTCCAAAAAACAAACATAATTCTTTGTTGGTCTTCTGTTGATGAAATTGGCCCAAGATGGCCGCCATTTGCCGATTTGAAAAGAGCTCTCTGATGAAATGGATTCATGGGGCCGGGCCCTCCAAATGACATGTACGCAGAGCGGATTCCTCGTGAGAACCGAGCCCTAACCCTCCGTGTGTCAAGGGCGGCGAGCTCGCGTGAGCGACATCGTCCTCATTTCTGTGTTAACTCATTCAGGCCCAACCAGCCAATTCTGGACCAAGTCTGAAAAGACGCTTAAAAACGTCTTTGGGACTGAATGAGTTAATAGCCGGAAGGTTGCCATCCGGGTGACGATACGATAAGGACCCATCGCCATAAGCGGGCGCTCTGAACGGCAACAACGGGCCCGCAAGTTGACCGCCCCCGTCCCTCGGCGTTTCCCTTTCCAGACGGCTCTGGTGCACGTGGACGGCGAGGTTCTGTTCATCCGCCCCCTGGAGGAGGAAAAGCGGCGGCGGCGGCAGAGCGAGCGCTCGCCGGGGTGGCTCTCGGGCATCAAACATCAGCTGATGCGACGGCGCCGCCGCCGAGACGCGGACGACGCGCTGCAACGCCGACAAGGTGAGCCACGAGGGGGCGCCGGCGCCTCCGCTCTTAGGGCGGCGTTTCGCCAGTACTGCGGGAACGCAAACAGGATCGCGGATCGCGACTTGGAAAGTATCCTCAACAGGAGCGCGCAGGTGGTGCCAGGTGCCAAATGCCTTCTGGCGACCGCACACGTGCACACAATCTTGTCCTTTTTGGGGGTTTTTCACCGCAGCTCCCTCTGCTGGATGTTTGCCGCAACCCGCAAGTCGATCGGAACCGCCGCAGCTCAGCGCGGACACGTTTCAATGAATGGCAAAGAGCGAGCGGGGCTGTTTTTCGATTCCCAAAGTGCGACTCGGCGCTTCGGCCGTCAAAACGCGAGTCGGTCGGCACGTTGACTGAAAAAAAACAAAAAAACAACAAATCACGGAAGAGCACGTGACACTTGAGATGCCAGAAGTGCAACCTCGGCTTTTGAAACGTTCTAGCGGATCGTAACGAGCCAGCAGGGAGAGAAAAAAAAAAACACGCTCGTCATGCGCACACTCTTGAGCGTGAGTGTGTCCTGGTGCACGCTCATTAAGCGAAGGAGCTTGACCCCGCAAAAGTTACATAAGCCCTCTCAGGCAAGACCACACACACACACACACACAGTCTCTCCCTTAATACGTTGCACATGTTCCCGAGCAGGTCAGACGGCGAGTGAGCGTGAAGAGCGTCGCGGCTTCTCTTCCGCCAGGCTTTCCGCCGCTCCTTCAAAAGTCTTTCAAAGCATTGAGAGCGCGAAAGTCTGAACAAGTGACAACAAACCCCCAACGGTCTTGCGCTTTTCGTCGCCGCCGATGTCGGCCGATTTAGGCCACGTCCAATGTTTCCTCGGTCTGGCCGCACGGTGCGACACGCGGCGCGACACCTCCGTCTTTCGACCGCTTCTTCGGCATCGGCCAGCGGGGAGACGTCGCCTTCCGACTTGCGACCAGAGTGACGCGATGAAGCGGGCTGAAATTGTTTTGGGAAATGCGCCGCCGTCGTCTCCATAGAGTCGGCGGTGGTTTTCCTTCTGCGCATATCAAAGCAGCTAAATTATCCTTAAAAATCCTTAAAAATGCTACATTCGCCCTTAAAAGTCCTTAAAATGGCTACATTTGCCCCCGGGAGTCCTTAAAAGGACCTTAGAAATGGCTAAATTCGCCCTCAAGCGGCCTTAAAAGGTCCTTAAAAATGGCTAAATTGGCCCCCGGGAGTCCGTAAAAGGTCCTTAAAAATGGCTGAATTAGCCCTCAGAATGCCTTAAAAGGTCCTTCAAAATGGCTAAATTTGCCCTCAGAAGTCCTTAAAAGGTCCTTAAAAATGACAAAAGTAGCCCTCAGAAGTCCTTAAAAGGTCCACGAATAAAAAGCAGGTGGAAGAGTGGGAACCCTGTTTCAAAGTCTTGTGAACAATCCTCCAATATGACGCGTTTAAAAAAAAAAAAGAAGAAGAGAGAAGGACATTCAACCCCTTCACCCTCCGCCCTTCCCAAAAAGTGGCAGATTTACCGATTTTTTTTCTCTTTCTTTCTTTCAAATCTCAGTCATAAACTTCAACAAAGGCCAGAGCATCGTAAAACTTTCAAATGTTCTCCCTTGTCGTTTGCTATTAAGGAACACAAAAAAAAAAAGGATTTTGGTGGGTTCCAAAACTTCCATTCATCGAACGGATTGTCTTTTTTTCCTCATCAATTCAAGCGGCATCTTGCGTGACGACGTGTATGAAAACAGGACGGCGGGAGCGCTGGCGGGCAAGCTCCAAGTCGGAAAAAAAAAGATTCGGCAATGAAAAGCGCCACCTGTGTTGACAGATGAGGAGAAGGCGAAGAAGACTCGGGCGGCGGCGACGGAGGAAGGTCGCCGCAAGCGCGCGGCCATCCCCGGCGAGGACGCGTACACGGTGGAAACGCTGCTGGTGGCCGACTCCAGCATGGTCCAGTACCACGGCGCCGACGCCGCTAAGAGGTTCTTGTTGACCGTCATGAACATGGTGAGCGCAACAAGAAGGCATTTCCGCTTTAAAAAAAAAAAATGGCCGCTCTTATGCTCGTCTCTTTTGTGTGTGTGTGTGTGTGTGTGTGTGTGTGTGTGTGACTCAGGTGTACAACATGTTCCGGCACCAGAGTTTGGGCGTGAAGATCAACATTCGGGTCACAAAGTTGGTTCTGCTTCACAGCCGCCCAGTGAGTGTCAACTTGGACCGGCGCCGCTCCTGTCAAGTGTGTCACAAGTGGATGGGAAGGCATGAACCCATCAAAACACTCCATACAGTGAAACTCCTCTACAACGAAATCATGAATTTTTTCACAACAGGGGGTTTTTCACTGTAGCAAATTTGAGCTCAGATGTATGTGTCCTCTTTATTTTTGATTCCAACAGTGCATAAGCCTCTCTTCCTGCATCGGAGCTCCTCTTGTCTTAGCTGCTTACGTACTGACTGCGTCTGAAACGAACAATCCCAAATACTTCCTGGACTACTGCACACGTGTAATCCCGTGTGGTGGTTGCTGTTGCTGTTTCCGAACCAAGCAGTAGAGGTCGCTGTTGGATTAGACTTTGTTGTGGTGAATCTCGTCGCAAGGCAATGGCAGAGAAAAAGATTTCATATAACGCAACAGGGGGGGTTTCATCATATGGGGGGCAGGAGAATGGGAATGGTGTTCATGCATGAAGATTTTTTCACACTAGGGGGTATTTTCTCCCAAGTGTCGATTTCGTTCTCAAGGAGTTTCACTGTAGAAACACTCTTGGCTCTTTTTGGGCTTCGCCGCCAGCCCCCCTTGTTTCGGTTCTGTCCACTTTTCATCCACCGCGCGCTTCTGGCCGGCATTCTTTTGCGCTTGCGTCCACTCGCTCCCTTTGCGTCGCCTGGTCGAAGGCCTTCATTCCAGCGAGTATATTCCGCACGCTCGCTCTGCGCCTTCCCTCAGGACAAGCTGAAGGTGGGCCACCACGGCGAGCGTTCCCTGGAGAGCTTCTGCCAGTGGCAGCACGAAGAGTTTGGAAACCGGCGCCACCTGGGAAGCAATCGCCTGCCCGCAGGAGCGGAGCAACTCCCACCCGTGGACAGCGCCGTGCTCGTCACCAGGTGGGTTCGCCTCCACGCCAAGGAGGGTATCGGGGCGCAATGTGTAAACCCGACCAGCAGAGGGCATCGTTTGGCGGACGCTCGCTGAAGTCGAAGAAGAGCGAGCAACCAAAAAGCAAAAGTGATCACCTGCCATCCACCGAAAATGGATCCCGATCACCCGCGGCGGTCTTCGAATGGATCCGAGGCCCACTTTGGTGCCCGGACAGCATCTTGTGGTTCTGCTTTCCCGAAGGAAGGCGCTGACGTGTTGTTTTGTGTGTCTCAGGACAGACTTCTGCGTGCACAAGGAGGAACCGTGTGACACTGTTGGTAAGCTTCCTCCGTGTCTACACACACACACACACACACACACACACTGGCGTCCCCATGTCTTTTTGCCAGTCTCGTGCTTTTGGGAGGAGTGGGGGGGGGGTTGTGTTTGATGTCTTTTTGTGTTTCTCTCAACGTCTTTTTTTGTTGTCGTTGTCGTTGGTCTCGCCCGTCTTTTTGCCCCACGTGGCGTGTGGTTAGCATGTGGCTAACCGGCATGTGGCTAACAGGCGCGGGCCTTTTGCGTGTCAAGGTATGGCGTACCTGGGCGGCGTGTGCAGCGCCAGGCGGAAGTGCGTGCTGGCCGAGGACAACGGCCTCAACTTGGCCTTCACCATCGCGCACGAGCTGGGGCACAAGTGAGTTCCCGTCGCAGAGTCCGACGATCGGAGCCAAGCTCGCCTGCAGTTGGAAAGTCTGCTCTCTTGCTTCTGCAGACCAACTGAGTGGGCCTGAAAAAGGATTTGCTGGGGGGGGGGGGGGGGATTAAAAAAAAAAGTGGCACGGGACCTTTGACACCTTTTAACGCTGCACTTACGTTTGTGCTCATGTGTGCGTGCGCGGACCCGGCTAGCATGGGTATGAGCCACGACGACGACCACGCCTCCTGCAGCGGCCACGCCTACATCATGTCCGGCGAGTGGGTGAAGGGACGCAACCCCAGCGACCTGTCGTGGTCGCCGTGCAGCCGCGACGACCTGGAGAAGTTCCTCAGGTGACGTCCTTCCTCCTTTGCAAATATCTGCCCGGCGTGACGCTACGCCGGGTGGTGACGCCGCTTGCACCGCGTGTCTCGGCGCCAGGTCCAAGTCCAGCGCGTGTCTGGTGCACACGGACCCGAGGAGCCGCTACCAGCTGCGCCTTCCCCCCAAGCTTCCCGGGATGCATTACAGCGTCGACGAACAGTGTCAGATCCTCTTCGGAACCAACGCCACCTTCTGCTCCGACATGGAGGTAGCGACCCGCGCGCGCCCGCGTCGTGCGCCCACGAGTGTGGATGACGTGTGTGTGTGTGTGTGTGTGTGTGCGTGTGTCCCGCAGCACTTGATGTGTGCCGGTTTATGGTGCCTGGTGGAGGGCGACGCCTCCTGCAAGACCAAACTGGACCCGCCCCTGGACGGGACTCAGTGTGGACCGGACAAGGTGGCAGGCCCGTGCGTGTGTGTGTGTGTGTGTGTGTGTGTGTGTGTGTGTGCATGAAGGTGCATTTGCGCCTGTGAACTTGCTTGTGTCCGTGCAAGGGTGTTGGTGAGCATGTGTGCGTGAGCACGCGTGTGTGTTTTTTTTTGGTCGCGTCTGTGTGTGAGTGTGTTTAACATTTTGTGCGTGTGTGTCAGTGGTGCCGCGCAGGGGAGTGCGTGAGTAAGACCCCGATCCCGCAGCACGTGGACGGCGACTGGAGCCCGTGGAGCCCGTGGAGCATGTGCAGTCGCACGTGCGCCACCGGAGTCCAGTTCAGACAGAGGAAGTGCGACAACCCCCCGTGCGTACCACACTCGCACCTCCGCCTTGAACTCGCGGCAGCCGATGCGTTCGACGACAAATGTGTGTGTGTGTGTGTGTGTGCGCACGTAGGCCAGGACCGGGCGGGCACCCCTGCCAAAAAGCCAGCGTGGAGCACAAAGCCTGCGAAGGTCCTCCGTGCCCAAAGGGGGCGCCCAGCTTCAGGGACCTTCAGTGTTTGTCCTACGACCGACACGCCGACAAGAAGAAGAGCGACATGCTAACCGCCGTCGTCAACGATGGTGATGCTCACGTGCGCCCGCAACCGCTGGCCTCGAAGCCGCCGACGCGATGTGTGTGTGTGTGTGTGTGTGTGCGTGTGTGTGTGTGTGTCGCGTGACCGCTCACGTCTATTTTGAAGGGCAATGTGTGTGTTTGAGAGCCACCGAGAGCGCCCCCTTGTGGATGTGTGTGAGCGTCCGCGTTTTTAGGTGACGTGTCCTCTGTAGACTACGAGAAGTGAGTGAAGTTTAATTCAGCGCTTATAGTTTGTCATGGTGGACGGTGTGATTTCTGACAGCGCTCTGATTTAAGGCTCTGCTTTATTGATGGTTTATGATCTGAACCAAGTTCAGCGTTGAGGACAGAAAATGGTGCTTACTGTTTTTCGATGTGTTCACCAAGCGCCTTTTAAGGACCTGATGTTTTATTTTTAGTTTGTCATTCTTTGGAGATTGACAAAAATCAAACCAAACAGTGATATTCCCCCTCGTGGTCAAAACTCAAGGTTGCGGGTTGGACTTTGACTCGTCTCAAATACGGCAGAAAGTAAATGGCGAGGACTGCATCGGTCCAAAAATAACTCCATCAAATACTTTATAATGCCACGTTTTCTTTTATCTTTTGATCTGCCTCAATCATGTAACGAATTTAAAATGAAAATAAAATATATTTTTTTTAGATGAGATTAAACAAAAAGATTAATTAGATTAATTACAGACCCTAATTAATTAATCACCCCGTTTTTTAATCGCTTGACAGCACTCGTTTTTAGTATGCGTGCGTGTGAGAGAGAGAGAGAGAGAGAGAGAACGTGCATGTGTTTGAGCGAGCCCTTGCGTACATGTGTGAGCATATACTTGTGAGCGTCAGGGTGTGTAAGCGTCTCCAAGTTTCATGCTTAATGTGTGTGTGTGTGTGTGTGTGTGTCTCGTTGCGTGTGCGTGTTTGCGCCTAGAGAAGCCATGCGTGTTGTTCTGCAGTCCGGTGGGTCGTGACATTTCCGTGCTGATGGCCGACAGGGTGATGGACGGGACGCCGTGCGGTCCGTACGAGGCCGACCTGTGCGTCAACGGCAGGTGCCAGGTATGCTAAAAGCTAACATCAACTCAGCCGGCGCGTCGCGTTTCGAGGCGACGAGTCGCGGCCGGCGGAGGTTGACGTGCAGCCGAGTGAGCGCCGCCACTGCTGGTTCTTGTGCTCCCTCTAGCGGTCTGACAGGGAATCGCTGCCCTTGGCTTCGGCACATTAGCATTTCGTCTTTCACGGTTTGTTTGTTTGTTTGTTTGTTTGTTTTGACGCCTATTTCGGTAAGAAAAAAAATCTATTTTGTGTGATACGTTTTCCTAAAATGATTTCTAAAGATGGCAAGTCAGTGCTAGCGAGAGTTTGGCTACGTAGCCAATGCAGGTTTTTCAGACGTTCCCAAACGGATTTTTTCAATCCCACATGTTTGAGATGCAATAATTGTCAATTGTAAATAATGCCAGTTTGGAATGCCAAATTTTGTTGGCGCTCAACTTAGCCGAGGCAGCCCCACTTTGAATGCTAGGCTAGCTGTGCTAAAAGAGTTCATTTCAAAAGGAGCGGAATTTGGGCGGGGCCGACGAAACGGTTTGCCAGCGGTTCTCGTTGCTGTGGTCTTTGTCGCCCGCCAGAAAATCGGCTGCGACGGCGTCATCGGCTCGTCGTCCGAGGAAGACGCCTGCGGCGTTTGCAACGGCGACGGACGATCGTGCGCCGTGGTGAGGGGAGACTTCAACCACAGCGGCGGCATGGGTACGCCGCCCGCACACCGCCGCGCGCACGCGCCATGACAAAAGTCCGCCTTTTAGCTGAGGGGGGGGGGGGTTTTGGAATGGCTCCAGCGAACGCTTGCCGATTGGTCACTCTTCTCTTGACCGCCGACACGCCGCGCTCAGTTTCCTTTCCTTTTTGGCCGCCGCCAGCTCGTTTGACACGTCCCAGACAAAGCGTGACACGTGCGCGCCATTTGTGTGTGTGTGTGTGCGCGCGCCAGGCTACGTGGAGGCGCTCGTCATTCCCGCCGGAGCGCGACGGATCAAAGTGGTGGAAGACAAACCCTCGCACAGCTTCCTGGGTAAGAAACTTTGGCGCAAGCGCTTGGATTTGTCTTTTGGAAAAATTGCGCTCTGTTCAAAAAAAAAAAAAAAAAAAACGGTGCACAAAGATAAATCTGACCTCTGTCCAAATGACAAAATGCCAATTTCCCTTGTGGGAAGCGAAAAAAGAAAATGGAACGATTCAACTCGTTCACTCCCAAAGACGTTTATAAACGTCTTTTCAGACTTGGTCTCGAATTGGCTGCTACTGAATGAGTTCAATGCCACAATCACATTTGTCCTTTTTCCTTCCGTCTTGTGTCTTCCTGTCGTCCCGTCTCGAGTCGATTGTCCCTTTTCGTTGTTTTTCTTGCATTTTTGCTGTCAACATTTCCTCGGCTGAGCTGCCTTCCTTGCGCGCGGTTGTCCCATTTTTTTTTTTTTCTCGAGTCTCGTTTTCCCCAAACGGGCATGTTGGGAATGCTCGGCGCTCGCCGCTCCATCGTGACCTTGTGACCTCCTGCGCCCGCTCAGCCCTGAAAGACGGCGGCGGCAAGTCCATCAACGGCGACTGGAAGATCGAGCTCCCGGGAGAGTTCCAGGTGGCCGGCGCCACCGTCCGATACGTCCGGCGAGGATTGTGGGAGAAAATGTCGGCCAGGGGGCCCACGCGCGCCCCGCTGCACCTCCTGGTAACCCCCCCAGAAAAAAAAAAAAAAAAAAAAAAAGCTTTCCGTCCGCCTGGGCTGGGTGCGCACCTGCGTTGTGCTGTCGCCAGGTGCTGCTGTTCCACGACCCGACGTACGCCATTCACTACGAGTACACGCTGGCCGCGCCGACGGAGCCCCCACAGCACCTCTACGTCTGGACGCACAGCGGCTGGAGCGCCTGCACCGCGCGATGCGGAGGAGGTACAACGAAATCCTGTTTGCAGCAAGACATTTTTTCACAACAGGGGGTTTTTCACTGTAGCAAATTTGACCTCAGATGTAAACACACGCACGCACAAACAGATGTGTCCTTTTCGTCATATGGGGGGCAGGAGAATGGGAATGGTGCTCATGCATGAAGATTTTTTTTCACACTAGGGGGTATTTTGGCCCATGGAGGTTTCATTCTAGAGGAGTTTTACTGTCTGGCGCTTCCCCAGCTCTTGACACGGCCGCCTTCCTCTGCTCTCGACAGGCGAGCGGAGGAGCTCGGTGTCGTGCGTGCGTTTGGCCAACCGGTCCGCCGAGGCCGCCGACGATTCCTTCTGTCGGGCCGAGCTTCGGCCGCCGCCGCCGCAAGTCACTCCGTGCAACCCTCAACCCTGCCACTTCCGGTACGCGCCAAAGCCTTCCTTCCCTTTTTTTTTTTAGCCTCGTAAAGGCATTTAAAAAAAATTTTTTTTTTGGTGCCGCGCTTCAGGTGGTCGGCGAGCGAGTGGGGCCCCTGCTCGGCCACGTGCGGCCCCGGCACGCAGCGGCGGCGGGTGCTCTGCGCGCAGCAGCGGCGCGACGGCTCGCGTGAGGCGCAGGAGGAAGAGGAGGAGGAGGAGGAGGAGAGGGCGAGGACGGGGGCGGCGGCCGCTGCCCGGGGCCCCGCCCGCCGCACCTGCAGGCCTGCGAGGGCCGCCTCTGCCTCGGCGTCTGGGAAGCCTCCGAGTGGTCGCAGGTGGGTCGCTCGCCAGGGGGGGAGGCAAATTGCGCAACATCGAGCCACACTTCCTACGACACAAATCCACACTTGTTTTTCCACATTTGGGAGGGGGGAAGAATTCAGGGTCAGTTTTCTTCTTTCTCTGTGAAAAAAAAAAAATCAATGTTCCGCCTTTCCGCTTTTTTTTTGTGTCTGAGGCGCTTCCCGTTGTCCTTTCAGTGCTCGGAGGGCTGCGGCCCCGGGGAGCGCACTCGCAACGTCACGTGCGGCAACGCCGGCGGCCGCTGCGATGCGCTGACGCGGCCCGCCCACCGGGAGCCCTGCCGGGACCACTCGCGCTGCTTCGAGTGGAAAACCGCCCAGTGGTCCAAGGTACACACGTCGGGCGGGATGTCGGCCAACATTTGACTTTGTTGCCAAACGACACAAAAGCTTCTTTCCTCCCATTTTGTTTCTCGGTGACTTTTCTAACGGTCCCGACGCGTCCAAATCCGTCCTTGGGGCTAAATGGCGTCTTTTTTTTGGTTTTTTTTTTGTCTTTGGGTGTGGCCGGCAGTGCTCGTCGTCGTGCGGGCGGGGCCTGCAGTCGCGCGCGGTGCAGTGCATGCACAAGGTGACGGGTCGCCACGGCAACGAGTGCCCGCCGGCCCTGCGCCCGCCCACCTACCGACCCTGCCGGTCGCAGGGGGAGTGCCGCCGCCGCCAGGCCGCCGAGGTCGACGGCAACACCATCACCTCGCCCAGGCTAGGTGGGTCGCCTCTTTCCTCTCCCCGCTTCTGACCCCCCCCACCCCAATCGACGATTCGGGGCTCTGCTCTTTCCCGTTCTGCTTTCCGCTAATCTCACTTGTTCCGGCTCTTTTGCTTGCGACTCAACTTCCTGCAGTGGGCATCGAGTGGACTCGTCCCGCTGCCGCGCCGCCGCCGCCGTTTCCGCTTCCCGTCCGGCGCCATTTCTTACGCCTCGACTGCACGAGTCCGCTCGGGACCCTTCCTCTGATTTTCCATCTTGCGGCCCGACCTGCGCCAAATCGCTTTCTCGCCTTCGCTTCTTCCGCGCGCGACTCGTCCTCCTTTGCGGCCACGTCCTCTGTTTGTCGCCCCCCCCCCCCTTCAGCCGCGCTAACCTACAAGTGTACGAGCGGCGACCAGTGGCCCGTGTACTGCCGCGTGATCCGCCAGAAGAGCCTTTGCCGGGACATGCGCTGGTACCAACGTTGCTGCCAGACTTGCAGAGACTTTTACGCCAGCCGGACCTCTTCGTGAGCGCCCGCCGCCGCCGAGTGGACGGCCGAGGACCGACAGCCGACGGGACGGGACGGGAAGACTAGGAAATGTTTTGACGGACACCCAAAACCCAAAGCAAACAAAAAACCCGCCTGGCCTGGCGCACCCATTCAGATTCTGCTTTGAGACTTTTTCTGGTTGTTCATCCAGAACGCCGTCTGCTTCTTCTCTTTCCACTTCTTACAACGGTTCTCGATTTCTGGAACTGCTGTCCACTTGTGACTTTTTTTTTTTTTTTACGACTTCTTTGAGGTCGTGCGTCTTCTGGTTCGTCTACCCGCATCTCTACTTGCTCTGCTCTGGGGTTTTTTTCCATTTCTACATCGACTTCTTTCTCTCCTTCCACCTCGGTCGGGTTCTATTTTGTTTTTCAAGGTCAAGGTCAAGGTCATCTTTATTGTCAAATATGCTTCCATGTGACAAGCAGCACAGATGAAGTTTCTTTCTCTCAATCCTCCTTTTCCTGCCGTTCCTTCTCCGTCGGAGTTCTTCTCCTTGGCAACTCGTCGTGGTTCGACTTGCTCCACGGCAGGCGTCTCCACTCTACGCAATTTGAAAATGTACCGACGCTGTACCGTATCGCCGCGTGCGCTGAGCCGATGGCGCTAAGCTAGGTGGGCAAAATGCTTCACATACCTCATAACGCTTCCGGCGCTCATGAATTAGCTGACTGACGCCAACCTGAGTGCGTTGCAAACAGAAGGAAGTGAACACCCGCCCCCCCCCCCCCCCCAAAACAAAAACAAAAAAATCTCAAAACACTTGCGCACGATCGCCAGCACGCGTTAGCACCGAGCGAGCCGCCGCGCTTTGCAAATCCGAGGCTAAAAACAAAAACCAAACACAGGAGTGGGTTTGGAGACAGGAAGTCAGGGGGCGGGACCAAGTTGGACAGATCACTCTCCACTCCAAGCAGCAAAATTGGTCGTTGTCGCGACACGATGACGTCATCGGTTGGCTCCTCCCAGAGCGGAAGGGGTCGTCAAAGGTGCTATCTTCTTATTTTGATGATGATTTTTTTTAATGATTGTTTTTGCGGTTATTTAACACGTTGATGACGATTTTTGAGTATTGTTGATATTTGGTTGAGTCAGCTGCCATTTTGTGTACTTCACGTTCTTTCTGGACTTGATGGTGCTCGACACAATAAATGTTGTCTACCGGCCCCAAGCACTCCACTTGACTGCTCCACCAACACACACACACACACACACACACACACACACACACACTGCAAGTGTTTCATCAGAGTGGACAGCACTGTGAGATGGACCTCCAGATGGCTCCTCACAAGGTGTGCATGCGTGCCAAGATGATCGTGGCCGCCATCAGTGTTGGTGTGTTTGCGATGAATGCCGAAAATTAAACTTGAAGTGCGAGAAAAGTGCTGACAAACAAAAAAAAAAAGACTACATTTGCGCTTTTTATTTGACCATGATGGATGCAATGAAATGAAAATGACCTAAAAGCATGTTTATGTGGAGACAGCAAATCTCCCGATTCGGTTTTCACTGTCCTGCTCAAGACGATTCTGATTCTATTCCCATCAATCAATAATTCTGTTGTTTATGAAAACATTGGATTCAAAATATACAAGTATATGGATGGAATACTGTACAAAAGTTAAAGAAAGTCATTTAAAAAAAAATCTCTCAAGTACAAGTCCAAAAATAATTTGCTAAAAAGAATACAGTACTCAAGTACCGAGTAGGCGAACTGCTTGAACATGAAGTCTGATTTTTTTTTTTAAACAATGTCATCCGATACAAAAACATAAAATGATGTGCACATGCCTGCATCTTCAAATCCTAAAAATAATACCAGCCTATATCTTCCCAATCTTGTCATCTCGATGGGTCTTGTCTCCATTCCATGTCAGGTCGTCTGGGCACATTGTTTGCATCCTGATTAGCATCAGGATGCTAATTCACATTAGCACAGTTGGGCACATCACTAGTCAGAACTCTCCTTCCGACACACGTTCCTCACACGACAGTTGCAATATGACGTCATCAGCGGTGATCCGGATCCGATATGAGATTTTCACCCACGCGAACCTTGCGATTGTTTTGATGACAAGACACCGTGGGAGCATCTGGAACCAATTGGGGGATTCGACAACGTCAGTGGTAAGTGTGTCGTCATCATGGACAACGACTAACGCTCCCCCTGATTGGAATAGACCGGAAGGAAGAAGAGGAGCATCCTTCCCAAACTGGCGAGAGGCCTTTTCAAAGGAATTCCTGCTCAGGAGATCAAGAAGACGACCGGCTCCCCGGTGAATGCGACGATCAAACCATAGAGCAGCCGTTCTTCCTTCCTGGTGCGGGGGTTTCCGTGTGACGTCATCGGCGGGCGACAGTTGCTAAGTTGCGCACGCGCGCCCATTTGTCAACAAATCGGAGGGAGCTCCTTTTCGTCGCCGTCGTTCGAGTCGGAGCTCGGCTGAGCGGGTAAGCCGCAAGTCCAACTTTTGGGTGGCTCCCTTGAGCTTTTCTCGCTTCTTTGCCGCCTTGCTAGCTATTGACGAGCTAGCCGCCTACCGAGCTAGCCGCCGCCGACGTTGGCTGCTCTCGTCTCGCGGTACGATGCGTTCGATCGCCTTCTTCTCTTGAAGCTTCCTCGGCTTGGCATCGTGCGAACGACGTGCAGGCGCTCGTCAACGGTGGCCGTCGTGTCCGAGGGCGACTTAGTTCCGTCGTTCCCACTCAGCGATCGTCCAACTTTTTCATGCGTTGGGAGAGAGTTTGTGATTCAAAGTCTTGCAGGGTTAGGGTTTGTGTGTTCCGCCAACCTGCCGTGTATGTTTTTGGAATGTGGGAGGAGATACCTGGAAAAAAAAAAAACCCAAAAAAGAAGCAAATGGGCTTTTGTAAGGCAAAGTTGTGCGCTAACCTTTTTTCAACCTGCCGCTGCAGCTCACCAGAGGTCAGGAACGGGCGGCGGGCGAGGCGCGCGGTGTCGCCATGGCGGCGGCCGCCGGCACCACCAAGATCTCCTGGCGACTGCGTGAGTCTCACTCTCTGTTGGTATTGACGTATTCTGGTGGCGCGTGCCCGTCCTTCCCACCGACGGCTTGTTGGGTGTGTGTGTGTGTGTGTGTGTATGCGCAGAGGAGTTTGAGGCTCACGCCAGCCGCGTTTGCTGCGCCTCTCTGGGCAAAGCGACGGGGCGCCTCCTGGCAAGCGCGGGCGAGGATTGCAAAGTCAACATCTGGTCCGTCAGCAAGGCCAACTGCATCATGGTACTCGCCGCGTGCCCCGACGCCCTCCGGCGGCGCCCGCGATGCTGACGCGTGCGTGCGTGCGTGCATGTGTGTGTGTGTGTTGTCAGAGTCTGCGCGGCCACCGGACGGCGGTGGAGTGCGTCCACTTCAGCGCGTCCGAGGAGCAACTGGCCACCGGCTCGCAGTCGGGAGCCATCCTGGTGTGGGACCTGGAGGCCGCCAAGAGTCAGAACACCTTTTTTTCTTTTTCCCCATTCTTGCCTCGCCTCGCCGCGCACTTGCCCGCCCGCCGTTGCGCCATGTCTCCCGTGCTTCCCGCGAGTCGACCGTTTAGTTGAGTCGCGGCGCAGAAGGCTGAAAATTCCACTAATACAGTGAAACTCCTCTACAACAAAACCTACATGGGCGAAAATACCCCCTAGTGTGGAAAAAAATCTTCATGCATTAATGTGTGTGTGTGTGTGTGTGTTTACATCTGAGATCAAATTTGCTCCAGTGAAAAACCCCCTGTTGTGAAAAATTTCTTGCCACAAACATGATTTCGTTGTAGAGGAGTTTCACTGTACTGAATGAGTTCATGGATTTACAGTGAAACTCCTCTACAACGACATCTACATGGGTGAAAATACCCCCTAGTGTGAAAAAATCTTCATGCGTTCACACCATGCCCACTTTCCTGTTTCAAATTTGCTACAGTGAAAACACCCCCTGTTGTGAAAGATTTCTTGCTGCAAACATGATTTTGTTTTAGCGGAGTGTCACTGTACTGTAATTATGACTTTACTACAGTGAAACTCCGCTACAACGAAATCGACATGGGTGAAAATACCCCCTAGTGTGAAAAAAAAAAATCTTCATGCATTCACACCATTCCCACTTTCCTGTTTCAAATTTGCTCCAGTGAAAAACCCCCTGTTGTGAAAAATGTCTTGCTGCAAACACGATTTTGTTGTCGAGGACTTTCACTGTAATAAGGTATTTGAAGCAAAGCAAAATTCTCGAGTCTAAGCACCAAAGGACCCAAAAAAACACAAAACCACCGTTGTTGGTCTTCATCGCTCACGACCAACTTTGTGTGTGTGTGTGCGTGCGTGTGTGTGTGTGTGGCCGCCCAGTGTTGCGAACGCTTCCCGGACACAAATCCAGCATCAGCAGTTTCGCTTTCCATCCTTTTGGAGACTTTTTGGTGTCCGGCTCCACTGACACTAACATCAAGGTGCGTGTGTGTGTGTGTGTGTGTGTGTGTGCGCGTGCGTAGCCCTTTGTGTGTCAGCTAACGTCATGTGACTGTTGCATGTGCCGTGACCCCCGGATGGCGTCAGATGTGGGATGTGCGGAGGAAAGGCCCCATCTACAGGTACAAGGTGAGATGGAGGCCGCACGAGTCTTTGAAGGATGTCGTCGTCGTCGTCGTCGGGGGGGGGCGGGGCTCGGAGCTGACGTCACAGGCGCCCTCTTCCAGGGTCACGCGGCGGCCGTCCGCAGTTTGGCCTTCAGCCCGGACGGAAAGTGGCTGGCGTCGGCCGGCGACGACTCCACGGTCAAGGTAAAGGAGGGGGGAGGGGGGAGCCGCTGTGCCGCCTGTTGTTGACGTCGTTGTGCGACAGCTGTGGGACCTGAAGCAGGCCAAGACCCTGGCGGAGTTCACGGCCCACACGGCCGCCGTCGGCGCCGTTCAATTTCACCCCAACGAGTACCTGCTGGCTTCCGGCGGCGCAGACAGGTGCTGACGCCCCCCCCCCCCCCCCGCCCGCCTTTCACGCGCCAACCGACGGCTCGTCGTTTGGAGATTTGACCCCCGCTGTGTGTGTGTGTGTGTGTGTGTGTGTGTGTGTGTGTGTGGTGCACGCAGGTGGCTGAGGCTGTGGGATCTGGAGAAGTTCTGCCAGGTGGGGGCGCTGCAGGGCACGGGCGCCATCAGGTGAGTGGCGACGATGTCGACGGAGGGCGGCGGCGCCCGTTTGATTGTGCTCCCCCCTCCCCCTCCTCTTTGCGTTTGCAGGTGCCTGACGTTCAGCGCCGACGGCGGCCGCCTGTTCAGCGGCCACGCCGACGTCCTCGGCGCGTGCGCGTGGGAACCCGAGCGCTGGCTGGACACGGTGACGGTGGGCTGGGGGCGGGTCGCCGACCTGGCGCTCTGCAACCAGCAGCTGGTGCGTATGGCTCCGGGATTCATTTGCGCTTTGGCGCTTGACAATTTTGACGCGCTGCCAAAGCTTGACTTCTCAAGGGACGGCGCGCTCGACGTCAAAACAGAACGGAAATGGATTTGCGAGCGGCAACCAGAGTTGGCGGTGAAAATTGGTGTTTTGCAGCCACTAATGGTGACCTTTGAATCTGATGGCCGCAAGGCCTTCCCAAAACGATGGCGCGCGATGGCGCTCCCCCACTGTGTGACCTCGACTTTTCTTTGAACAGCATTCACGAAACGTGCGAGGACTCCGGGAGCTTCGTCGGTAGACTTCTTTGCCATACAGTCAAACCTCACTTTTTGTACCTAATCTGTTCCAGAAGACTGTTTAAAAACCAAATTGTTTGAAAACCAAAACCATGTTTCCCATTGGAATCAATGTAAACATTTTTAATCCGTTCCAAGTCAAGAAAACAACTTTTTTAAACCACTTTTTTTTTTACAATTCCACACTCGCGAGCCTCGCTGCCGCCACACGTGCCGAATGGGCTTTGGCCTTTGGTTTGAAAAAAGGCGGCGCTCGGACGGCGGCGTAGCTTTTCTCCAAAAGGACGCGCTTTCACCGATGCCAAAGTGGCCACTAACGCGGCCCCTCCCCAGCGGCCACGCTCGCTTTTCAACCGGCGACGTCGTCTTTCTATTTTTTGGTTTCTTCGCCAGATCGGCGTCTCTCACCAGCTGAGCAGCGTGTCCACCTACGTGGTGGACCTGAAGCGCGTCGAGAGGAGCTCCGCCTTTGAGACCGCCGCCGCCGGCGATGATGACGTCACCGCGGCAGCCCCGGGAAGCGCTTTGCCGTCGTCCGCCGACGCCAAAGCGGGCGGACTGCGCCGCAACTACGAACGCCCGTCTCAAGGGTCGGACGTCGGGGCGCGTGGGGGCGGGCGGCGCGTGGCGGTGTCGTAATGTCTCGCCATGATGCCATCAGCCTCAAGCGGAGCGCCGAAGCCGAGAGGCGGAGTCCCGAAGGCGAGCGGCGGAGCCCCGGCGAAGACGAGGCGGATGAGAAGGTTTCCTCGGCCCAAATCCACAACGCGCAAGACTACCGTGAAATCTTCCAGCCCCGCGACGCCATATGTACGCGTGGCAGCCGGCGCCGCCGCCGTGGCGCGCTTTCTCACTGACGCCGACTGTTTTTGCGTTCAGCTCGGACGCCTCCCGGGATGGCGGAGCCTTTTCCCGCCCCGCCCGAGGACGGTGAGTGGCGTCGTCTCGCCCGCCCCGGTCGTCGCCGGGTGACGTCGTTTGACGGGGCCTTTGCCGTCTTCCTCGTCAGAACGAGCTGCGGACGACGCGCCGCTTTTTCCCGAGCAAGCGACGGTCAGCCGGCCGGCCGACGTGACGCCTTCCCGCCGAAGCGTACGCCACTTCTCAAAGTGTGCGTTTTTTTGCACCCGTCAGGTCTCGCCGTTAGCCTCCTCGTCCGCTCCCGTCCAAAGGGTGGAGCCCACGGCGGCGGCCTGTGCCAAGCCGGCGAGCGAGCGGCCCCCCCCGCCGCCGCCGCCGCCGCCGCCCCAAATCTTCCCGGTCGACAGGAACGAGCCGACCGGCCTCGACTTGGCCCACTTCCTGTCGGTGAGGCTTTCCGTCCGTCTCGCCGCTTCTCTTTGGGGCGGCGGTCCCGCCTCGCAGCCGTGGCCTTTTTCCCTTATAGGGCCGCCGCGGCGGAGTCCTGAGCGAGAACGACGTTTTGACTCCCATCCAAAACGGCCACGCCACCATGCGCGTCATGCTCAGCAACCGACGCAAGAACCTGCAAACGGTCAGGGACGCGTGGGCCCGCCACGGCATCAAGGTCAGACGCCGAAAAGCGGCCCGTCAAAGATCGATGCGCGTTTCCCAACAACCGGCCGCCTTCCGACGTCACATATTGTCGCAAAAGATCGCGCGCTAAATGTTTGACCAATGTTACGCAGAGCAAAATTGTCAATGGCGGCAGAGGATCCAAAAGCCACCGAGAGGGGGCAAAAACGGCGCAATCTACAATGTGTCCACTAGATGGTGCTACGCTCCTTCCATTCAACTCGAGAGGCGTTCATGACCGCCTCTGACAAATGTAAAATAGCAATTAGCGTCCTTAAACGAAACGACGAAAATTGAAAAGAAGGCATCAAAACAGAAAATCAAGCGGGGGAAATCCCCAAATAAATTCTATATCCCTACAGAATTTATTTGGTGATTTCCTCGCTTGATTTTCTTGGAGGTAATAATTAGTTAGGGTTTAATAAAGCAACGACACAGCTCACTGAACCTTCATTCTTGATTGTGTGGAAATGCCAATCATCACCAGGGCACAGGTTTTTTTGTATGGGGGGGGGGGGATGATCTTCACGATTGCTTAAATTCTGTTTGTGAGACTTCAATTTCTGTCGGGTTGCCAAATCATGTCTGATGGCGTCCGCAGAGCGCCCTGGACGCCGTGGCCATGAACGACCTCTCCATCATCGTGGACGTCGTCAACATCCTCAATATGCAGCCGTAAATCTCTCACACACACACACACACACGGAGCGTCCCGTCCGCTCCACAATATGCACGCCGCACACATGCATGCGTTTGTGTCTTCAGGTCGCTGTGGACTCTGGACGTGTGCGCAAGCAGTCTTCCTCAGATCGACACGCTGCTGCAGAGTAAATACGAAAGGTCAGTTGTGACGTGACGTGTTTGCGTGCGCACAATCTTCTCCGAACGTTTTTGCCGCCACGGACGTCGGTGTGCCTTACTTTTGCGTCTCCGCCTTGCTTTGCCGCCGTCAGTTACATGCAGTGCGGCTGCGCCTCCCTGAAGATCATCATGAAATATTTCTGGCCGCTCATCTGGGCAACGCTGCGGGCGGGGCCGTCGGTGGGCGTGGACGTCACGCGGGAGGAACGGTGAGTGGGCGTTCCGGTTGCCATGACGCCCCCCCCCCCCCCCATTGTGACCAAGAGCTGTGACCTTTCAGGCAGCAAAAGTGCCGCGTGTGCTGCAAGCATCTGCACAACATCAACAACGCGGTGAAGAGCAAAGCCGCCGCGCAGGTGGTGGGGCGGCACGGCTCCGCCTTCGGAGAACTCAGGATGCTCATGGCGCAGCTCCACCAACACACGTGAACGCCACCGGTATCCGGCGAGGGGCCGGCGGAATTTGCCCGCTGGACTCATTGGGATCTCGCTCACGTCGGAATTTGGGGCGTCGTTCCCCACAATGTCCACTGAAAACGGGCGGCGATCAAACAAATTGCCAACGCGGCGACGACGACGACGGGAGCCATCGCGCTTCACTTTGTCCTTGGAAATGAGCACTGCATCCGGATCTCCCGATTGGCGGCGACCGCCCGATGCGCTCGTGGAACGGAGAGGCGGGTGCTTTCCGTCCACTCCGTCAAAACGCCGCTTCCTGATGTCATCGTTGCACTGCGATGATGTCGGCCGGCCGCATACTTTGAAAGGCATCCATTTTGAAAACAAAAACGAATAAAAATGTTCAAAGGCGACTTGGTTTCAGCCCCGGTTTGCGTCATGATTCTTGGTCTCTGCGGGGGGCGTTTCCAAGCGCCCAAGTGGGCGAGGGCTTGGGACGCCAGCTGCACCCGCGCTTGAGCAAATAAGCGGTTTGATGAAGGAATGAAAATCCCGGGGCGCCCAAGTCGGGTCACTTTGTGCGCCCGTGGTGGCGGCTTGTCTGAAATGACGGCGCTCGAGCGCAGCCGCATGGTGGAAGGCGAGATGGGCCAAAATGCAAAAAGCAACCGTGCGCGGCCAAAATGTTCTTGGCGCTCCAACCTCGTTCCTTTTTCCGTTCGAAACTCGATCATCTCATTCCCGTCTGCTCCCGTGCACATTTTCTTCTGTACCGTCCCAGTCGGGTGATGAAAGGTCAAGTTGACTTCCATCCGATGGGGGAAAAATGTCAGCCATGTTTGTTTGTTTGTTTGTTTGTTCATTGAACCTAAAAATATATCGAGTAATAAATTGACAGAAAGTAAGGTCAGTAAAATTGTCAAAGGAAAGCGAAATCAGTGGGAAAAGGTCATTTCAATCATCAATGACAGAATGAGCATTTGGACATGGCTCCAAGCTCCTAAAAAGTCCATTTGTGCATTTGTTTTCTCAACTTTCCCAAGTTCCAAATCTCCTGCCCTTGACATTAGGGCAAAAGTAAAGTAAGCCTCAGTACAAACAAAGGCTACCTATGTGGTTCCTCACCTCAAAACCCCTTTGGAGAACTTCGGACCTCTCGAGTGACCACATTGGACGTTTTAGTGCCCCCGCCGCCGCTTTTCAGCCGTCAATGCGTTCCAGCGCCTTGGTGTTCACGTCTGATATTCGCCAGCCGACATGCAATGTGCTCAATCCTCGACATCCGCTCAGTAGCAGGCTCCTATTTTTTTTTTTGGTCCAATGGTGAACTTTTCCTCTCGCGGTAAGACTCAATGAAGCATCTTGGTTGCTGTTTCTCCGACTTTTTCCCCCTCTATTTAAACGGTTCCCCCTCAGGAGTGAGTCACGCTTCGTTGCCAATGACCCAACGTCCTTTTTGGATTCAAGTTTAATCAAGGTAGAAAACAAGACTCAAATAAAATGCTGCAAGTTGACACGCACAGACAGACGAATTACACGGCATATGTACACTTGAGGGTCTTGGTGGAGGGGCGCGGTCATTCTGCCGCATTGGAGCCAGAATCTGGGGGGGGGGAAACAAAACAAATCAGGAAAGTCAAGACATTGAAGGATGACATCATCTCCAACAATTGAAAGAAAAGCAGTCAATGTTTGAATGCAGTTTTGGTTCGTCCTGAAAATTCACCTGAAAACCAAATCACTTGTTGTCAGTCGTAAATATGCATACGTGCCCCCCCTCCCCACTTCCAAAACTACAAACCGAAATGTTTTTTCCACTAACTTGAAGGGCCTGGAAACCCGATTTTCAAGTAAGTGGCGAAACTTTGGAGCACGTGTGCGTGACAACAACTTACTCTTTCCGTCGCATGCCACAATCTTGACCTTGTCCACCTTGACGAGGTCGGTGACTTCTCGGAACTCCACGTCGTTCAACACGAACGTCCACACGTTATCGCAAAAGCGGTACGTGTTCAGCGAACCCTGACAAACACAAGCGCCAAACGTCAAAACAAGCAACACGCGGCCGCCGTCCGCGGCTGAGTTCTTTTGGCCCCGATAGCCCGCTTGGGTGTTCAGGTACACCCTGACGCCGTGACGGGAAAAACGCCGGATGGCGACGACGGCCAAGACATCAAGGCAAAAACAAGGGACCCCCACCCCCGCCCCGCCCCCGAAGTGCGGACTCACCTTGAAGTTGACGCGGTTACGTACGCGGTTGGCGAGTGCTGTGTTGATGGCTTTGTCAAACTGAAGAAGAACCTGCAGGGCCAACTGGGGTGTGATCTGCTGCGTCTGACGGACACACACACACACACACACACGCCTTTGGCACATGCTTTTCTTGCGCTGGGGTTTCACTGAGAAGCATCCAAACGCTATTCAAATGTCGCCCGTATGTGCGCTAACTTCATTTGCCACTTTTGTTCGCCCAATGGGGGATGTCCGCGGACATTGATGTTTCCAAAGCACTGTCGCGCTGCCGCCATCTACAGGGATCTGTTCCTCAATGGCAACGCGTGTCCACAAAGAGTCGTGTGTGTATGTGTGTGTGTGTGTTGTGGCTAGCGGAAGCTAAGTAGCATTAGCAGGTAGCGCGCTTGTTGCTCACCTGAATGAGCTCGTCCAGGCTCTCCTGCAGGCTGTTTCCCAGCGTGGTGTTCCTGTACAACTGGTACGCCATGCTCGACCGAGAGAGAGAGAGAGAGAGAGAGAGAGAGAGACAACGGCGAGGCCCGCGACCACGCGGAAATGGCCAAACACACCGCAACGACAACGGCGTCCACCGTCCGCTTCGTCGTCGTCGTCGTCTTCTTCTGCTCCTTCTTCAGCCGTTCAGTCGTGCGTTGTGAGCAGGTGGCGCCCCCTAGAGCAGGCCACAAAATAGCCGGATTGGAGATGGACTAAGGAAAAGTGCAGTCTTTGAGGTCCGAGAAGTCGCTAATAAAGTGAGTCCGAGTCCAATGACCGTCTTCGGAACCGGGACAACGCGAGTGGGCTCAACGTGGGCTAAACCTAAACGCTTGACTTGTCGAAGCGCCCTCGTCCTTTTTTTTGGTTCCATTCAATTTTCCTTCACGGCTTGAATGAGGCGCTGATTTATGACGTCACGAAAAAGACATTTCAATTCCCAAGTTCCGAACCGTCACTTTCAGTATCAATTTAATCATCATTCTTGCTAAGTTCCATATCCACAAATCCAAATGGAGTCATTCAAAACCTCTTTTTTTAATTTTACAAGAAGAAATAAAACAGTATTTGAGTTCTATTAAGGATTCCAAAAACAAGAAAGCTGTTAAGACTCTGGCTATATGCTCCTTATTTGAATTGTTTGTTTAAAAAATCCCCTGGCTTCTCTTTTTGTTTAAATGTTTGTAATAAGTACATGTATTAATAACACGTTCGTTTTGTTTTGTATTGACTGAGAATTGTATTGTGACTTGTTCAATAAAGATTGTTCAAAGAAAAGTTCCGAACCGTCGACTGATCGAAACGCAAACCTCAACCTCACAGGAAGCGCGCCCCCTGCTGGGGACACGTGCTCCTGCTCATTGGTCAGCGGAAGACGTCTTTGGACCACAAAAATTGGACCCAATGACCTCGACTGCAGGTTTTTTTTTCTTCTTCTTTCATCACAGACCAGTTGAGACAAGCGCACGCTGTTCGGACTGTTTTTTTTTTTTTTCTTCATCGTTTTTCAATTGCAAGTTTGATGCAATGGTACAGACAACAAAGACGCGATGACGGAAATAATTCCATGTATTGAAATCCTTTTGTTTCCAAAAAAGCCACCCGGGACGTAGCCCTTTTCTTCGCAGTTGGATTTGAATTCGTTTGGATGAAAAAGGCCGTGAGAAGAAAGCGCTTCAGATCAGGGAAATCTCCAAAGGCAAGACAGCTCAATCAGTTAAGGTGATCAATTCTAAACATAAATTAAATATCATCATAAATCAGAATTAGGTTAATAGAGAAAGGCACTGCAATATCCATTCTGAATACAGGAAAATGGACAGAAGACTACCAGGGTGTGCGTGTATAAAATCCCGATACAAACCAAAAAGAGTACAAATATCACGGTCAAGGGATAAAAGCATGAGCATTGATGGAGACTTCGCACTTCTTTCTTTCTTTTCTGATTATCTAGAGATTGTGTATATCAAACACATAACTTGGTAGGACTAGATGAGTTTTTTTGACTTCTTCCTACTCCTTTGTGTTGTATGATGACAGGAGGCTCGGGGGCGGGTGTGAGCCTCTCCCGTCCCACTTCGGGCAGTAGGTGGCCTACAACCCTGAATCTGCAAAATCCTTCGGCGTCGAGGCGTTCAAAAAAATAAAAAGAACGAAAGAAAGAGGGTGCGCGAAAGCAGATGGCGCAAGTCAGGAGACTCGTCGGGTGGGGAACGTATGCAAGGAGCCAACAGAAGAGACTGGAGGTGGCAAAGTTGGCCAACGTGGAAGAGGGAAGAAGCCAGCTCCAAGTCGGGATCGTGCTTTGGATTGAAGGGAAGGCAGTAACATCCGTGTATCATTCGGTCTTTTGTTTTTCAACTGCCAATCGAAAACAAAACATTAAAAAGGAGACGAATCCGTCATTCCATTCGATTGGCGGTTGAAAAACGAATGATACACGCTTTGTTGTGGTGCCACCGGTTTCGTCGTCTGACTCGGTTCGCGCTTTGTACCAATTGGTGGCGGAAATGCGAATAGTTTGCCGACCGCCATGAAATTCTACCGGGAAAAGAAGAAGAAGAAGAAAGGAGGTGGGGAGGGGGAGAAGTAGAAGAAGAAGAAGAGGCGGAAGCGGAAGTGGAAGTGGAGAACAATGGCGGCGCCCGGTGCAACGCGCGACGGCTTGTCCGATGTTGAGAAGACTCTCGTGGAGGAGAACGATGGGAGGAAGGCCGTGTGTTTGCTCGTGCTCGGCATGGCGGGATCCGGAAAGACGACCTTCGTTCAGGTAGCGCTCCAAAAGAAATTGAGCAAATCTTGGCGCATTTAGCTCAGCGATGCTAACAGCTCAGCTCGCCGATGTCGTCCGTTCCAACAAGGTGTATCGAACAACCGAACCCGCCGAGTCTGCCTCACTGCGACCAACCGGGACGTTCTCCGGATAAGAGTGGAGCGTTTTTTATTCACTTTGATTCGATTTCTTTCCGTCTTGATTTATTTGGGCCAAATGTCCACTTGGCAACGTGACGTCACAGCGCCGCGAAACCTTGGCAGGGTGGCGACGAGGGCTTGGTTGCCCACTCCACCTTTCTCACACGAAAACGGTTTTTAGTCCATACTTTGAACCCCCTCCTTGGCATGAAAATCGATGACGTTTTGCCCCGTCCGACATCACTCCCGCTTGCGGGCTATTGCCGAACCACTGAAATAGCTTTTCTTATAGAGATTTTTGTTTTTCGAAATGTCAACGGCGATGTATCGCATGTACGTAGTGGCGCGCGTCCGCTAAATGGAATGCGCGCGCTCGACGATGCCTTTCACAAGTTGACCCCCCCGAGGGCGAATTACTTTGTCTCGGACGGTCGCGACGGAAATATTGCCGAGTCGCCGCCGGGTTCCTAGTTCAATGCTGCCCCGTCTGGCGCATTCCGCAGAGGCTGACGGCTCATCTTCACCGCCTCCAAAGTCCTCCTTATGTCATCAACCTGGACCCCGCCGTCCGCGACGTCCCCTTCCCCGCCAATATCGGTAAGGCCGCGCTTGTCTCCTCCCTTTTTTTTGCCTGCCCACGCGGCGCTCTCCGCCCGCTAAGCGCCTCCCTTTGGACGTTTTTGTCCCGGCAGACATTCGAGACACGGTCAACTACAAAGAGGTGATGAAGCAGTACGGCCTGGGACCCAACGGCGCCATCGTCACTTCGCTCAACCTGTTTGCCACGCGCTTTGATCAGGTGACTCGCCGAGGGGGGGACGCCTTTTTGTGGCCAAAGCTCCGAGAATGTCCCACCCTGGGGAAATGTGCAACTTTTCTTTGCGCGTGCCTTTCAGGTGATGCACTTCATCGAGAAGAAGCAGCATGATCACAGGTCAGTCCATGGATCGGATGAGGAAATGCAAATGTTGACGGCGGGAGGCGTCTTTGGCCTTTCTCGGCTTGATTTCGAGCCCTCCGGCGCCTCCGCAGGTACGTCCTGATCGACACGCCCGGCCAGATCGAAGTGTTCACGTGGTCGGCGTCCGGCAGCATCATCACGGAGGCTCTGGTGCGTCCGTCCGCCCGCCCGCCCGCCCCGGGCCGCTCGCTTCCGAAGGCTGACGCGCCCCTTTTGTGCCCGGCAGGCGTCGTCCTTCCCCTGCGTGGTGATCTACGTCATGGACACGTCTCGCAGCGTCAGCCCCGTCACCTTCATGTCCAACATGTTGTACGCCTGCAGGTCGGGAAAGCCGCCGCCGCCGCCATTTGGCCTCGCCGCCGTCGGGGACGTTCTCGGATGTCCGTCCTTGTCTTTGCAGCATCCTCTACAAGACCAAGCTCCCCTTCATCGTGCTCATGAACAAAGTGAGTTCCGTCCCGGATCCTCCTTGCCGCGCACGCGCCAGAGCTTTTCGCCGCAGCCGTTGGACTGCGTGCGCCCGGCTGACGGCACAGCCCGCTGTCGGGGTCGATGAGCTAAATTAGCCCTCAAAAGTCATTAAAAGGTCCCGAAAAATGGCTAAATTAGGCCTTAATAGTCCCTCAAAGGTCCTTAAAAATGGCTACATTAGCGGACAAAAGTCCCTAAAAGGTCCTTAAAAATGGCTAAATTAGCCCTCAAAGGCCCTCCTTAAATAAAAAGCGAGTGGAAGAGTGGGAACCCTGTGTCCAAAAAGTGCTCCTCGACGTGCTCGACAGCGCGTGGTCCTTTGTGTTTCCAATTTCTTCTCGCGGTGATTTTCACGAAATCGGTCGTGGGTTGGAAAGTCCTTTTATTGTCGGCAAAGAGCCGAGCGCAACGGCGTCCGCCTGGCGGCACGAGGGGCGTCCTGACTTGGGCCTGTGGGTCTCGCAGACGGACATCATCGGGGAAAGCTTCGCCGTGGAGTGGATGAACGACTTTGAAGCTTTCCAGGACGCCCTGAACCAGGAGAGATCCTACGTCAGCAACCTGACGCGCTCCATGAGTCTGGTCCTGGACCAGTTCTACTCCGACCTGAGGGTAAGCCAGCCAGCCTCCTTTGGACGCGTCGGCCGGGCTAACTCGGCTCTCGCCGCGCAGGTGGTGGGCGTGTCGTCTGTGACGGGCGACGGCTTGGACGAGCTGCTGGCGAAGGTGCGGGAGGCGGCCGACGAGTACGAGCGGTGAGAATCTTCTCCTCCTCCTCCGTGGGCTGCCGGCCAAAGGCTGGATTTTGCACGCGCTTCCTTCCTTCCCGCGGGGTCTTCTAAAGTCTCATCGGTGTTGAAAGTCGGAGGGAGCCAACGATCGCCCGGGTCCCGTTTCTCCGCCAAATTTGGATGGCACGATGACTCCAAGAAACCTTTGCCCCGCCCCTTTCAGGCGCCGCTCAAACCGAAACTAATGCCAGCGCCGGCCCGTCTTCCGGAATGTGCGCTCGTGCCGCGAGTTGCGTTGGCTCCCTCAACTCGGGTCAAAGGAGTCGACTTTGCAGACGTTTCCGAGTGTCGTCCGCTTCTTCCTGTCGCTTCTCGTCCCTCCGAGAAGAACGTCACATTTGTACGCTGCGCTTTTTTTGCCGCTCAGGGATTATCGGCCAGAATACGAGCGACTCCGCAAGCAGCTGGTGAGTGTTTCCGCGCCCTCCCGTCCAACCCCGGAGGCGGATGGCAGCCCGGCAAAGAGTCCCGCCTGTGTTTCTCTCCCCCCCCCCCCCGTCTGACAGCTGGAGGCCGAAAGCCGAAAACGCCAAGAACAGCTGGAGCGACTGGGCAGGGACCTCGGCGCCGTCCGCATGACGACCGATTCGGACGCAGGTGATGGCGGTCAACGTGAAGGCGGCGGCGGCGTCTCTTGTCGTTTTTCTTTTGGAGAAAGCCAAAGTGACTTGTGCCTTCCCCGTTGAAAGCTCCAGCGAGGACGTTCCCATGCTTTTGCCCTGTTCTTGTGACTGTGGCAACCAAGCGACGGCCATCTGATTTGCTTTTCAGAGAGGAGACAGAATATGGGCTTGCTGTGCCTAACCCTGTGCGCTTTATGTAAAAAAATAAAATAAAAAAGGGGGGGGGGGCAATTCCCTGAAACTCAAGCCAGAGCGTTCCAACGGCGAAGGCGCAAGAACAGCGGCGTTCCTTCCGAGTCCGCTTCAGTTGGAGCCTTTGCAGATGCGCTGCGACGTTGTGATTGTGGGCGACCCCCGCCAATGGCGCCATGGTGCTTGTTTTTTTTTTCTTCCAGAAACGGCCGGCGCGAGCAGGCCCAGTGACCTCATCATGACTCGCGGCGCCCGTGACTCCGAGGACGACGACGAGGCGGAGAGCGACACGGATGACGTGGACCACGGCAGTAAGATGGCCGCCGGCCTCCCCGTATGCGCGTGCGGTCGTTCCGATTTCCGAGGCGGTGAGGCTGCGAGGGTGCGGCGCGCTTTGTTGCGCCACCCGCGGAGGTGGCGTTTTAGCGGCCGTTTTGCTTCCCGTCCCAAGTGCGGTTCCTCCTCCTCAGAGAGAGAGAGAGAGAGAGAACAGGGAGTCTGGGAGTCAGACAGGGAGTCAGACTGGGAGTCAGACAGGGAGTCTGGGAGTCAGACAGGGAGTCTGGGAGTCAGACAGGGAGTCTGGGAGTCAGACAGGGAGTCTGGGAGTCAGACAGGGAGTCTGAGTCCAAGCTAGCTTGAGGTCGGAGGAACAAAGCCTCCGCGTCGGGGCGCTCGTAAGTCACGGCGGCTTCCCGTCTGTGTGTTTGTGTTCAGGGGTGGAGGAGAGCAAAGAGAAGGAGGCCTTTGGAAATTTCCTGCGGGAGAGGAGAGAGGCGGTGGAGCTGCGAAATCGCAAGGGCCGCTTCCCCCCGGACCCTTGACACCGAGCAAAATCCAACATGTCCTCCAAGCCCCGCCCGCCCCCCTGTCCTTCCTTTTTCTTCTCGTTTGCCAAGGGCCGCCTGGTCATGCTGAGCTTGTGTGTCGGACTCCTCGGCGCGGCGCCTTTCTTCCCGTCGACTCGGCTTTCTTTTCTGACACTCTCCCGACAGGCGCTTGCCGCGTCGGGCTCACCGTCGTCTCGAAACGGGGCCCGGAGCCGCCGGGGCCAGTTTCCACCTGGAACTCGCCCGATTCCAATCATCGACTCCCGACGATTCGAATCGGCCGGGAGCGACGGACCTGCGGCCCCGAAATGGTCCGCGGTCGCGAATCGAATCGAAACGGCGAACGGACGGAGGCCGCCGCGAGCTCGATCCCGGCGACGGACGAGGGCTTTCCCGCACGCTTCCGACTCCTCGGCGGCCCTCGGGCACGACGCGGAGCCGCTCGTCGGGTCCCGCGGCCGCTTCTTCTCCCGGTTACTCCGCGCTCCAAAGTAGAAAAATTAAAAAAAAAAAGGTTTTGAATGACTCCATTTGGATTTGTGCATATGGACCATAGCAAGAATGATGATTAAATTTATAATGAAAGTTTGTGTCGTGTTTTTTTTCCTTACTTCTGTAGAACCCAAATAGTACATTTTTCCAGTATAGCACAAAGTCGTCAGGGTTAATACATTCAATAATCAATCGAGATTTCCCTTATTTTATTAGTCAGGAAATATTTGTATGGGAGAAAAAGTGAAAAAAGTTGTTGCACATTGGAAGAGGGCCATTTTTGGGACGTCATACCCTTCATGCAGCCGCTTAAAAATACTGCATGAGGGTTAATGCATTTTTTCACTTTTAAATGATCCTGCGGGCCATATTGAACCTCCTTGGGGGCCGGTTCCGGCCCGCGGGCCGTATGTTGTTATACGGGTCTCGAAGGTAATCGAAATTATGACTGCAATTAACCAAACTAGCAGTACTGTGCTGGGCATCAAAAGTACCAGTTAGCAATAATTAAGTAAACGGGTTGATAACATAACAGGTCTGGACCTTGCTGTGATTGTGATGGCCATAGTTGAAGGAATGGTCCCCCCCCCCCAATCACAACAGGAATGTCGTGTTGTTTTTTTTAATTTATTATTAAAGTAAGATAGTATATAAAGATAGTAAGATTGTAAATAAGAAGTATTCAGGCGAACTTGGAGATGGATCCTGTTTCCTTCAATTTTAGGATCTACGAATTAGCAGGTTTGGTTGCCCATCAGCCGAGGGTTGGAGAGGAGGATTTTTTTTTTTTGTAACTACGGCACGGACGTGTGATGTAATATGACGTCAAAACGTGCAACGTGGTACCCGGTCCTGTCATTGTTCATTCGCAAAGCCTGTTTCAGGACAAAACGTGCATTTTTCCTTTCTAAAAAAAATTGGTGGATGGAAAAGCACCGAATAATCACTGAGACTAATAGAACCAAATCAACTGTTTAAAAAACAAACCCCAAAAAAAACAAAACAGCACATCTTCTCTTTTAAAGTTTCTTTGGCGTAAAAAACAAGTGTAAGTGGAGGGGTTCGTTGTTCTTCAGTGGATAGCTCGACTTTACGAACGGCAAAAGGAGAGATGGAATCCTTTAAATGCAGTTTTATTAAAAGGACACCAACAAAAAAAGACGTCGGCACCGCAATACGTTCGAGAACACAACTACCGTAACTTAAAACCACTTCCTGCTTCTTTTACTTTAACAGCCAATCAGAACATCACAACATTAAAAACACGTCTAAGCAATTATTAAACAACAGAATATAATTTGGGAATGCTTAACATGAAATAATATGATGCTCAAACATCAAATAAAATGATCATTAATAATATAACATAACATTTGTTTGTTGTGCTGGGGTTTTGTTCGACCGGCCTCGGGGGGCGTCGCTGTTATTCTGAAGTCATGATGACGGAAGTGACGACGATGACGCTTCCGAGCCCAGGCCGACTTTTGATTAAAGCTGACAGTTTTGACGCCTAAAACCCCGCAAGATGCAGTCGAGTTGGATGCGTGTGCAGGGGGCCGTGGCGAGAGTTTTGGAGCGGCGACGACGACGAGGGAGCAAAATGCAGCGCTGACAAGTTGAATCTCTGGGTTTTTGCCTCGCTGCTGCTGCCGCTGCTGCTTCTTCTTCTTCTTCTTCTGCTGCCGCCGCTGTTGCTTTTTCCTGCCGCCTGGACGCTGATTGGTTCGTCAAATGTCCACTCGCCGTGTGTCAAACGTTTGTTGTCTCGAGTTGGCTTCTCCTCGCAATCACTCGGCTCCACACGCGCGATCCCCCGCCGCGCGCAGCCCCAAACATTCCGCGGAACGTTTGAATGTTTGGGGCTAGCCTCCGCGGCTAACTCGTGCTAGCTTCCCGGCACAACATTCGAGCGAGGGGCGTCGTGTCGCGTTCACTCGCACGTCGACGCCCGAACGTCGAGTTCGTCCACCACCCGAAGCGTCTCGGGACTCTCGCTCGCCGGCTTCGACTTCGCCCCCACGGGCGTTGCGCACTCGCACTCGCGCCGTTAGCCCGCGGGCTAACGGCGCTAGCTAGCACAAAGGACCGCGTTTATGGAGCCGTCCCCCTCCGCGCAAATGCCAACTTGGTCCACTCGTATTTTGCTCGCAACTCGCCGTCGTTGTCGCCGCCTTCCGAGTTCCGCGCTCATCCTCTGACGGCGGTCGGGGGTGGTGGTGGTGGTGGTGGGGGGGGGGGGGGGGGGTGAGAGCGACTTTGACAGTCATTGGCTTAGTTCCGACTTGGCCGTCACCTCGGAGATTTCGAGTGCGGCGACGGTCCGAGCCCACCTGGTCGCCCCCCCCCCCCCCTCGAGCTGATTTGCAATGGACTACATAGCCACCCGCGTCTCAAGCTCAAACTAGTGCTTGGGGGTGAGGGGGGGGGTAGTCGTCCACTCACTAAATTGAATTGAATACAACTTTCTTGTCAAACGCCCTTCAACGGAGACTTCCAAGTCCACGTTTCAGTCAGCGATGATGAGATGCCTTTTCGGAATGGCCGCTTGAACCCCAAGAATTTTGCAAATGGGCGAAGCTTTCTGGAGCAGTCGAGGTCCTTTCCCCCCCCCCCCCCCCTCAGGTGAGCTTTTGAGAAATGTTTCCAAGCCATAGCGCCTCAAGAACATCCGGCTCGCCTTCTCGTTGGAGTCGGTCAGACAGGATGGAACTTTTGAGTCTTCCTCACCAGGTTCCTCCACTTGTCTGAGCCGTTTGTGAACTCAACTCCGCTGTGTTGGTTTCAAACGACCAACGCTGGAGTGCGCTCAGTGCATGGATTCACTTTTTGGGCTCCACGTATGCAGCCAGCGCCCGGGTTGGTTTGAAAGTGCCCGAGAAATCCAGCTGAGTTGAGAGGCTCGTGATGTTGATCCAGCGCCGCTCGGTCCGGGAGGACGACCGGGGGGGGCGGCTCTCGGCACTTTGCCCGTCTAGATCTGGTCCAGGACGGCGGCAGGATCTCAAGCGAGCTTGGAAAGTGTCCGCCGCCATCTTGATTCTGGCACCTCCAAGTCCATATTTGATTGACGCACGCGTTGTGCATATTTTGGCTCGGATGATTTCTTGTTCTTTTTTAGTTGGATGAACATGAATTCGGCACTTAAAAAAAAACATGTTTTTCGGGTTTTCGTTCTCTCGAATTTTACCGAGTGTTGGTTGAACTCCCGGCTGCGACCTTTTGGTGCCTTGCAGGAAATTCCAAGTCCAAGCTCGCAAGCGTCCGCGATGAAGAAGAGAAGTTTGTCTCTTCAGCTGATGAAAAGGTACGAGGCAACGCCGTCCGGGGGGGCGTCGGGGGGGGTCCGGTCGGAGATGAACCTTTGCCGTTGCGCAATTGTGATGGCAGGATGCTGAACTGCAGGAACCCCGAGCTCCACGAGGAGCTGCAGATCCAGGCGGCGGTGGCGGCGGGCGACGTGTACACCGGTGCGGCGGATGCTGGAGCGCGGCTACTCGCCCAAGATCCGCGACGCCAACGGCTGGACCCTGCTGCACTTCTCGGCCGCCAAGAGCAAGGAGCGATGCGTGCGCGTCTTCCTGGAGCACGGAGGTCAGACCCCCGAACGTCCTTCCCGGAAGGTCAATCGGTTCTGTCGGCTCGCTGAAAATTGCGGGCGTTGGTGAAAAAGTAGTTGCCCCCCCCCCCCTTCCTGATTTCTGCGCATATTTATCTCACCATTTGAAAATGGCACCGAGACCAGCCGAGGAAATACCGTTTTGGAAATGTCAGTTGAATCGATTTCCGACGCAAACGAAATCCAAAGCAGTCAACCCCTCAGGGGGTTATTGCGCCACCCTTTGGCGGCAATAACGCAACTTGGAGGAATTTGGCCGGCCCCCCCACCCACTTTTCTTTGCAGAATTGCTTCGAGTCCTCCGCGTCAGAGGCTTGCCGGCCATTGGATTCCAATCCCGGACTCTTGACCGGGCCGCTCATTTTTACTTTGGGGGGGTTCTTTTGAGCATTTGGGAGGCGGACTTGGCTGGTTGATCCTGCGCCGCGACCCCCCACAGCGCTTGAGTTTGAGGGCGCAAACGGATTCTTCTGGAGGGATTTTCTGGGTCTCATCCATTCACATCACGGCGGGTTGTCCTGGTCCTGAGGTAGCAAAGCAGCCCCGCAGTGCCCTTTGGCAGCAGGTTGTTTTTTTTTCATCAACTGCCGTGCCAGTTTGGGCCCGGATGTCCGTAAGGGGCCGGCCGGCCGCGCATCTTTCCAAAAAAAGGAACTCCTCAGCCCACGGGATGTTTTGGAGGATCATCAAGACGTCTTTTGGGGCAAAAGCCAGACGAGCCTCGGTGTCCTTTTTGGACAGCGCTGGCTTTCGCCTCCCACGGATGCCATTTTTTTTTGGGCCCGAGCGAGTGTCGTGAACACCGACCTGGACTGAGACCGGCGAGTTCTTTGGGTCTGGTTTGAGGTCGCTCGCTTTGTTTTAGCTGGTCAACCACCACTGGGAACGGTTGCCACTTTTTGGGGGATGGTGGCTCTGACGGCGGTTTTGCCGAAGCTCCGCCCTCTTGGAAATGGCTTCGGGCCCTTTTGTCCAATCACTTGACGCGATTTTCCGGATTCCGCAAGCGTGGAGCTCGGGTGCCCGCCTGTGAAATTTGCCAAAACCGGTGACTTGGTGTGGTTTCGCAAGAGGGCAATTTCTTTTCCACATGGGGATTTTTTGTCGTCGGCGTGTTTCTAAATCGATAAAATGGTCATTTCCAAAACAGCAGTTTGGTATTTCCTTGGGTCGTCTCGGCGCAATAGCGAAAATTGGTTTGATGAGCCGTGTGGTGAATATGCAAAGAACACAAAACTCAAGGGGGGGTGGGGGGGGCAAGTAACCAAATCCACTTGAGATAGTGGGCGAAAAAACCCGCCGAGAAATAACGCGGCGGCTCGGCCCTCAGCGGACCCGACGGTGAAGGACTTCATCGGGGGCTTCACGGCGCTGCACTACGCCGCCATGCACGGGCGCGCCCGCATCGCCCGCCTGATGCTGGAGTCGGACTTCTGCGGCGACATCATCGACGCCAAGAGCTACGACGGCTGGACGCCGCTGCACGTGGCGGCCCACTACGGCCGGGACTCGTTTGTGCGCCTCCTGCTGGAGTTCTGCGCCCAGGTGGACCCGCTGAGCGACAAGGGCACCACGCCGCTGCAGCTGGCCATCATCCGCGAGCGCTCCAGCTGCGTGCGCATCCTGCTGGACCGCGGCGCCAACATCGACATTCAGAACGGCTTCCTGCTGCGCTACGCCGTCAGCAAGGGCAACCACTCGTACTGCCGCATGTTCCTGCAGCGCGGCGCCGACACCAACCTGGGCCGGCTGGAGGACGGACAGACGCCGCTGCACCTGTCGGCGCTGCGCGACGACGTGCTCTGCGCGCAGATGCTCTACGCGTACGGCGCCGACACCAACGCCAGGAACTACGACGGCCAGACGCCCGCCGCCGTCTCCGTCGGCGTGTCCGGACACAGCAGGCCGTGCCTGGACTTCCTGCAGGACGTCACCAGTGAGTACAAAAAAACGGACGCCGGTTCAGTCGCTTGTCTTACGCTGTGCTTTTAAAAAATATATATATAGTCAAACCTCTGTTTTTGTACTTAATCCGTTCCAGAAGACTGTTTGAAAATCGAATTGTTCAAAAACCAAAACCATGTTTCCCATTGGAATCAATGTAAAAAAAATTTAATCCGTTCCAAATCACAAAAACCACTTTTTAAACCACTGTTTTTTTTACAATTTCACACCATAAACTGGACACATGTAATAGGAGAGCAGGTCATATGTCAAATACTGTGCAAACAAACTCTAATGTTTTGTTTGAAAAGGTGCCGCCCGCTTTTTTTGGCGCCAGTTCAGAAAGAAGCGCGCCGTCCGAGACGTGGAGCGGCTTTTGTTTGGGCACCCAACTGGCGCTTTCCAGCTTGACCGCCCGAGTCCCATGTTTGCTGAAAACATGATTTCGTTGTAGAGGAGTTTTACAGTGAAACTCTTTTCCAATGAAATCTAAATGGGTGAAAATACCCCCTAGTGTGAAAAAAAATCTTCATGCATTCATACCATTCCCACTTTCCTGTTTCAAATTTGCTACAGTGAAAACCCCCCTGTTGTGAATTTTTTTTTGTTGCTGCAAACATGATTTCGTTGTAGAGGAGTTTCACTGTACTGAATGAGTTCATGGATTTACAGTGAAACGCCTCTACAATGAAATCTACATGGGTGAAAATACCCCCTAGTGTGAAAAAATCTTCATGCCTTCACACCTTGCACACATTCCTGTTTCAAATTTGCTACAGTGAAAAACCCCCTGTTGTGAGATTTTTTTGTTGTTGCTGAAAACATGATTTCGTTGTAGAGGAGTTTCACTGTTATCGCCCCCTTTTTTGAGTTTGAACGAAATCCAACACCCAACTGGCGCTTTCCAGCTTGACCGCCCGAGTCCCATCGGGGACGATGGTGCCCAGAGCGCGTCCTCGGGTAGCGCCCGCGACTTGACTTCCTTTTCCCCGGGTGTGGTGTTTGCCTTTGTCCTCCAGGGCGTCCTCGGAGCCTGCAGGACGTGTGTCGCATCAAGATCCGCCGCTGCGTTGGCCTGCAGCGGCTGTGCCTCCTGGAGGAGCTGCCCATCGCCAAGGTCATGAAGGACTATCTCAGACACAAGTTTTAAGGCCGCCGTACACGCTTGGGAACAAGTACCAAGAAGAGAGGGAAAGAGAGGGGGGGAAAGACCTATGCAATGACTCGGCTCGCCTTCCCCAAAGCCCCCGGGGGGGGCAGCCGTCTGCCGTCTTCCTGCCGAGTTGCGGAAAGTGCGACTGGCCAATTGCTGTCACCCGGTGTGTGTGTGTGTTGGCACAATGTAAATACCTGACAGATATTTTTCTACCTTTTATTTAAACACTGCTCATATTCAACATTTGTGTGTGTGTGTGTGTGTGTGTGTGTGTGTGTGTGTGTGTGTCAAAATGGAGAAACTGCGTTCTGAATTGCCACAGAAACGTGTTCCCATTCTCTTAACTCATTCAGTAGCAGCCAATTCTGGACCGAGTCTGAAAAAGACGTTTCAAAACGTCTTTGGGGAGTGAACGAGTTCACGTTGAAGACGGAGCAACCCGTTCGTTTGACCCTTGTCACTTGCTGTTGGTCACCACGACGTGGTGCGTTGGCAAAACGCCGCAGCAAGTGTCGACATCCCAGAATAGTCTCCTCACGGCGGGCGTCGCCGTGACGACACGGCTCACCCGCCGCGTTCCGCCGAATGACTTGGAATTTGTTGCCGTTGACGACGTTGACTTTGTTGCTCTGTTCGTCCCGCGAAACGTTGGTTTCTCTCCTCCGACTTGCCTGCGCCATTGATCAAACGGAATTTCTCCTTTTGAACAACAAGTGTCTTCTTCCCGATAGCCTGACGTGTTTCTCTCGTGGAGATTGACGCCCACCCCCCCCCCCCCCATCCCACCAGACTTGCATCAAGGGAGTCAGAAATCGTTTGGCGAGTTCCTTTTGCGCTTCTCATCTCAGCATTTTGGGGCGGAAAGCAAGTGAGCGACTTCCTGAATGTACA
This sequence comes from Hippocampus abdominalis, assembly GCA_018466805.1. Classification (NCBI taxonomy): domain Eukaryota; kingdom Metazoa; phylum Chordata; class Actinopteri; order Syngnathiformes; family Syngnathidae; genus Hippocampus; species Hippocampus abdominalis. The sequence goes on along the minus strand of CM031696.1, from coordinate 27,763,203 downwards.
CCGATGTGCGGGTGTGTCAATAAAGCTACCATGTCTCTGTTAACCTGTGCTTGATTGATGGATTGATTGGGGGGGGGGGGGGTTACAAAAGGGTTGCAGCTGAGCAGGTTGACAAGCTGGAGACGAGGCGTGCAAGCCCCCGATGAAGAAGAGCAACTTCTGCACCCTGAACTGGTGGCCGGCCAATCGCAAGGGTTATACACACGCCTAAGGACAATTTCGGGTGTTAATGGAACATCTACATCGGGTGAAAATACCCCCTAGTGTGAAAAAAATCTTTAATGCATTCATACCATTCCCACTTTCCTGTTTCAAATGTGCTACAGTGGAAAACCCCCTGTTGTGAATTTTTTTTTTGCTGAAAACATGATTTCGTTGTAGAGGAGTTTCACTGTACTGAATGAGTTCATGGATTTACAGTGAAACGCCTCTACAATGAAATCTACATGGGTGAAAAAATCTTCATGCATTCACACCGCGAAGGGGATGTACCACGTGACTGATTCAGGAAATGATACGATAGGTTCGAGTGTTGTTCGAAATAAAAGCGGCAAAGAAACTCTCTGGATTCCCCTTCACATGTTGTGGTTTCGGGTCCCCGATTGTGCTACTTTTTGGCACAACGCCAACGCAACGCAATTTTTCAAAAGCGGGTGAAATTCTCTGCAAAAAAAAGAAACCGCCAGAGTCCAAAACTTTGGATAAAATATTGTTTTGAAATAAAAACGAATAAGCACCTTATTTTTTCTTCCTTATTTCACATTTTCACTTGTTGTATAAGCACAAACATAGACAAAGGAACACACAACAATTCATGTCTTATGTGTTGACACCCCACCATTGGATCGCATGCACCAAGCATGTTATCCATTTTCCTGTCCACATGATGGCGCAGTCGAGTCAATGATTCATCTTGGAAGCCCCGACGTGTACGCGTGTCCAGTATTTCCCTGCAGGGCTTCGCCGCTTTATGGGGCTTCATTTTGCCATCACTAATTGTCGCTCTCCCCAAATTCAAGTGTTGTGTGTTTTGAAGGTGTGTACCGGAAGCGTTTGCGTGACGTGCAGTTTAGTGTGCCGCTGTTGTGGTCGGCGAAGAAGGAAGTGACTCTGGTGGGACCGGCGCCGTGCGGCTCGTCGTCATTGTGTCCAAAAGCAACTGGCCGAGCCTGTGCAAGCATCCCCACGTCCATGTCGCGCGGTGAGTGACGACTTGTCCGACTTTGCTCTCCGATTGAGCTCATCGCCGCAGCAAATCTCAGCGGGGGCGGGGCGGCGGGGGGGGGGGGTGATGTCACGCACGCTCCCCCCCCCCCTCACGTTTCAATTGGCGATCGCGAACGATTGTCAAGTTTTTCTTTCCAAAAAGTCCAAAGAAAGCAAAAACGGCCGCAACTCCGAAATGCCGCAAGGCACGTGTGCCGCGTCTCGGTGGCTGAGGAAACGGCGCGTCGCCTCAGTATTTGGTGGAAACCAACAACAACCAAGGCAAATCTTCAATGAGCTTGACGTTTTCCCGAACTACTTGTTCATGTATAATCAATTCCTGCCACGCCAGGATAATAATTTAAAAAAAAAAAAAAAAAAAGGATCGCATTAGTACCTCAATTGATTGCGAAGAGTTTCGCGTTATAAAGTGATCATTTTCACTTCTGCATCGCTCAAAACGGAGCCATTTCTTCCGGTTCAGGTGACTCGACTTGGCCGAGTCCTTTTTTTTTTTTTAATGCCTCCTAAATCAAAGTTGGCAGCCATGTGAAGCGGCCGCTCCGCAACATCGAAACAAGGGCGCGCATTTCACAAAGAGTTCAGAAGAAGCAGACTCCGTCCGGGAAGAAATTGCTTCGGTTTTTTGCCTCGCCCGATGCGGAAGTGCGACCGATGAGCAGATTTTCTTTGCAAGACCACCCGAGCGAGGAGCCGCTGCAGATTAAAACGAGCGCCCGCTTTCTCGGAGCTATTTGACTTCCGCTCTCAGTTTGGCGCAACAAAGAAACGGATCAAATGTGTCCAGGTAACCCCCGTCACGTGCTCAAGGACGAGTCATCATTGGTCCTCCGGTGCAGTGAGCGAGTTTTTGTTTTTTTTTGTCTTTGCGCCTTGGATGTCCTACTTTGGGAGCGGTCACTGAACGCACCCGCGACTCCACCGCCGAACGAGGCGGCGTCTTCTTTGCAGCTTTGGGAGAAAAAAACAAAAGTTAGCGAAATAACTCCACCTTTTGGAAAGAAGTGACGCGGGAGGAGGGACCGTTGAACGTTAAAACGTGAAACTTGGCACATGACAACGGGATTGGCAACACTTTTTTTTTTCCCGTGCTGCTTTGGCAGCAACATTTTTCTCGACAGGAGTGACGAAATGAAAAAAAATAAAATAAAAAGAAATCATCAAGAAGTAGCTAAATACTGATAGAAATGTGCGTCTAAATCAGGGGGTGCCCATGACGTCGATCGCGATCGACCAGTAGATCTCGGACTGGTCCCAAGTCTAACCGAGGGGGTGGAGAGGGAAAATAAACAAACAAACATTGGTGCCTCTGTACATGTTAGGAATACAGTCATCCCTCGTTTATCGCAGATAATGGGGGACCAAAACCACCCGCGATAAACGAAAATCCGCGAAGTAGCGACCAATTAACATATAAAAAAAAAATGGCCCCATGTGGGCCTTTGCGCTTGAGCAGAGCCACTAACACACACACACACACAGTGTTTATGATTAGTCAATTAAGGTTGTTAAGACGGTTAAGGATAGACGAAATAGCGAGGGATCACTGTCTATTTTTTTGTGTGTGAATGCACACTGCACCCGAATCATTCCTATGAGTCTCACCTTTGTACAAATCACCGAGGGGACGGGCAAAAACAACAAAAAAAAGAGAATCTGGAGGGCCCAGAGAAGCATTTGAAAACACTACGCATGAGCTACGAGGCTGCCTAAGTGCGTCGCGTGCCTCGGCGTCAGGCTATTGCTCATCGTGCGCGCTAAGGGTCGATCGCGGGAGGTTGGTCGATCGGAAAGTCGATCTTCGGTCCAAAAAGTTTGGGCTACCCCCTGGTCTGAAGTCGGCAATGTTTGTGTTGACATGGATGCTTTTTGGTGCGTGCGCGTCTTAAGGCGCTTTTGTGCGCAGGCATCGAGGGCAGCGGGGCCGATCCGTGATCAAGGGGGCCGATCCGCGCCAGCGTTAGCATGGACCTCGCCGAGGCGGACGCAGTCGACGGTGAGTATGGGCGCCTTTTGCTCGCTTCCCCTTTGGGGGACGATCGGTCACAAATTGGGAAGTGAAAGTCGACGGCCGCGCGCGGCGTTAGCGCGCGGCGTTAGCATGCGGCGAACGCCTCGACGTCAGCCAGCCAGCGGCAATTGCCGTTTCGGATGCTCTCGCGAACCAGACGGCGCCTTCTGCAATATTTCTTTCAATCTTGCAAGCCCTCGAGAAAGAAAGACCAAAATGGCGTCAACGGCTTGTTTGGTGCGCCAGCATCAAGTTCATCGTCTTTATCTTGCACCCGTTTAGGAGAAAATGGGGCCCCCCCCTCCCCCCTGGCCAGCATCCAGAGGGCGTACGAGGCGGGCCAGCCGGAGACGGCCGGGGACTTGATCAGGAGGGCGGACAAGTCTGCCCACGCCGTGAGTGTCCCAGGCCGGCCGCGTAGCCCTGTAGCTCCGCCCCCCGGGAGAACTCGCGCTCAAGCCGAGCCCGGGCGCGTGATCAACATTCAGGCCGGGCTCGTATTTCCCCACCGGGGGGCGCTCCGGCGGTTCGTTCGGCGGCCCAAAGAGGTTTGCGTGTAGCCACACCCGCATAAAAGTGCAAAACACACCCCAAAAGCGCCCTCATTTGGCCTCGACCTCGATCGGCGCTCGGCTCGAAAACCCGCCGGAACTCTCCGAGGAGCATCCCGGAACCGGATCGGCGGTTCGGCGCTCAGCTCGAGCGCCGCCCGCCGACGGGATTCTTAGCAGAAACCCGAGCGAGAGCGCTACAAAATGCCGCCGCCGCCGCCGTAGAAATGCCAGCGTGTGTTTTCAGGACGACGTTCTGCGGGCGGCGTGCCGGCACGGCGACGCCGCGAGCGTCGGTTACCTCCTGCGCGAAGCGGAAGTCCGGGTGGCGACCGAGGCGTCGGAGCGGAACCCGGCGGTAGTGGCGGCCCGCTATGGACACGGCGTCGCGCTGCTGAAGATGCTGCTGGACGCCATCCCAGGTCAGCGGAGGCTCTCCTCCGGCCCCGCCCACCCGCTCGCCTGCCGCCACGGGAGGGAAAAATGACGGGCGTGTCCCGCAGGGGTGCGCCAGAGGAGCGAGCTCCTCAACCTGCTGTTGTCCGCCTGCTGTCAACGCGCCGACGTGGACTCGGCCCGCCTCCTGGTGCGGGAATACGGCGCCGACGTCAACGGCGACGGCGTCGGCCGCGGCGGCGACCGCTTCCCCGTCATCTGCGCTCTGCCGCTCTACGCCGCGGCGCGAGCAGGTAGGGAGTCGGCTGCCTCGGGGGGCGCGGGGACGCGTCGGCCCCGCCCACCGGCGTCACGCCCCCCCCGCCCGCCTTCTCCCCCGCAGGTGGCGAGGAGCTGGCCGACTTCCTGTTGGAGAAGGGCGCAGCTTTGTCGTCGTACGCGCTGCTGGACCATCCCGACCTGAGCGCGCGACTTCTGGCGCGACGGCTGCGGCGCAGCATCCGAGACGGGCAGCAGGTTTGGGCTTTCTTGACACCGGAACGCGATCGGGTGCGCAAAAAGGTCCAGCGTTTGAGGTTCAGAGACCGCCTGGACCCGAGCGAGAACCCGAACCTTAGACTGACCTCGGACTAGCCGCGAGAATCCGCCCGGGCTCAACTCTGACCCGACTTGAACCCAGGGGGGCGCAGGGGGGAGTACGATGGATGGCGGCGAGCTAACATGTTGTATTTCAAATCGTCCTTTGCCGCGGTGCTTTTGTTAGGTGAAGCTGCGCCGCCGCCGCCGCCGCCGCCGCCGCCGCCGCCTAAATGTCGCCTGTCGCCATTTTCCTCCCAGGCGGTCGACGTGCATTGGGGCGGCCTGTCTCTTCCCTGGTTGGAGGTTTCCTGGCTCCTGGGCGTGTCCCGTCTCATCACGCATTTGGATTTGTCGCGGAACAATTTGTCGTCGTTGCCGTCCGTCCTCCCCTGGGGCTTGCCGCGTCTCCAGACCTTGGACCTGTCCCGCAACCGCCTGACTCGGATACCGCCCGCCGCCACCTCGCGGGAAGTCATTTGCAGCGGGTGAGGTAGCGCCGCCGCCGCGCTGCTGCTGCGCTGCGTCGGCCGTCGCGAGTCGTCGATAGCGACCGCTTTGCCGGCCAGCTTTTATTTTGAAATTGGCACTGGGGAGCGAGGGGCCGCGGCGGCCGTCCCGTCCCGATGCCGTTCTTGGCGGATAGCATCCAAAATGAGTTTCTCCACATCGGGTCGAATCCGATTGCCAAATTGGGAGGATCTCGAGCATGCCTGGCCCCGCCCACAAAGACAACCCAACCGCAAGCGACCGACTGGCGTTTGCGTGGCGTCCTCGGCGTCGTCGCTATTCGCCCTTGTGTGTGTCTTTGAAATCGTGTGTGTGTGGAATTGAGAGCGAGATGCGTTTGATGCCAAATTGTCGCCGCACGCACACCCACACACCCGCACGTTCCGACTCAAGCGGCCTTGTGGGTGCGGCGCGCAGGTTACGCGAGGTGAACGTGCGGCAAAACCAACTGAGCGCCTTACCGGCGGCTCTGCTGCACCTGAGCGAGCTCAAGAAACTCTGCGCCTCCCAAAACCGGCTGACGGCTCTGTTCGACGTCCCCCCGGGTAAAAGCCGCGGCCGCTCTTCTTCTTCTTCTTCTTCCTCCTCCCTTCTCGCCGCCACTCAATGAGGCGCCGGCGCCTCTTTTTTTTGTTTTCCGCCGGCGCCAGCGAGCAACTGGATGGGCCTGCGCCAGCTGGAGGACTTGGACGTGTCGGACAATCTCTTGAGCGCGCTGCCCGCCGACATCACGCGGGCGCTCAAATCCCTCCGCGTCCTGGACGTGTCGCGGAACCAGCTGGACGGCTTTCCGGAGCCCTGGGCCTGCCCCCTGGTCAGCGGCGGCGACGCTCGCGGCGGCGACGGCGGCGGGCGGTCTCGTTTGACGTCTCTGTCGATGGGCGTTTTCAGAACCGCTGCGGGGCGTCGTCCAATAAGATGAGCCGTCTCCCGGACAACCTCTGCGCCTTCTGGAAGGATCACCTGCGGGACGTGGACTTGTCCGACAACCTCCTGGAACATCTGCCCTTTGACCTCTTCCGACTGGAGGTACGAAGCGCGGCAGATGAGCGGACGCGAGACGCCTCTCAAACCCCGCCCCGACGCCCGTCGAGCGCCCCACGCGTCCGATCCCGACCGAAAGTCCGGCCCCTTCCTCTGACCGCACCCCCACCCCCCACCCCCCCTTTTTGCCGCCAGGCTCTGCTTTCGCTGAGGTTGTGCGGGAACGCCATCAGGACTCTGCCGCCATCGTCCCACTGGACCTGCTCGCAGCTCAGAACGCTGGACCTCTCCAGGAACCTGCTGGGAAGGTAACCGTACGTTCCTCCCGGGGACCCGGGTTAGTCTTTGACCTTTGACCTTTAGCGCAAGAACGGGCCTCCACTTCCGTCAATTGGCCACCGAACGCAAATTGTCACACTCATTTGCTGAAAAACTGATCCGCTTGTCTCCCCGTAGGAGCGAAGAAGGGCCAAAGTCCCGAAAACTTCCCTTCCTGACCACGTGGAGCAAAAAAGATCCGGAGCCAGGTAGGTCCCCTTGCGCGTTCTCGCCCGCCCCGGCCGGGCCCTGGACCAGGACCCACCACACCCGCTTTGTCGCTTGTGACCGGCCAGCGTCGTGTCCCGTGGACTTGCCGGCGCTCCTGCGGGATTCCCTGGAGGTTCTGCACTTGAACGACAACCGCCTGGAGCGCGTCCCGCCTTCCGTGTGCGCTCTGAGGGGCCTCCGCGAACTCTACCTGGCCAAGTGAGTCGCCCCCAACCGCTCGCCGCCACCTGCGTGGCACCCGCGTGGCACCCGCGTAGAGGCCGACTCCGATCGAACCGCCGAGAAGCCACCCGCCTGCTTGCCACTGGCGACGAGCCGCGTTGTCGAACGACCGGTGCCTCGTCGGTTCGCCCGCATTCGATTCCGCTTGACTCTCTTCTCCCAAATGTCAATGGAAAGGCGCCGCGAGTGCACGGAAGGCCGCCCCGTCGCACATGCGCAACGTCGTACGTTCGGCCGTTCGGCCGCTTGGCTTCGACTCCCAAAGTGACTGAATATTTGTTTAACGATCCCGAACGTCGACTGAAAAGGAAGGCGCGGCGTTCCGACTCAAAGCCAAAGTCCATCTCAGACCGAACCGAACTGAACCCGAAGCCGGCACAGAGGACCCGGGTTCCGTTCCGCCTCAGAATGGCGGAACGGAACCCGGACTCTGGCGCACCGAGGCCGACCTACAAGCTGGCGAGAGCAAATTTGCGGCGGATGTCGAAGAACACGAGTCGAACGTTGACCAAGTCCGATGTTTTGCCTCCGATGCGCATTTCGGCAGTCTCTTTTTTGTTTCATTTGAAAAGCAAATCGTCCGCCAAATCGCTTTTCAAACATCGGCAATCGGATCCGCGCGCGTCGCTAGCTAGCAGCGCGGCCGGTTGGTCGCATCTCCGCCAGGCTTCCGTCCCGCCGCTTCTCATTCCCCCGCCGTTGAGTCGGAAAAAGGGAAAAGTGGATGCAGAGCAACTGTTGAGCGTGCGCGTGCGCGTCTGCACGCAGCAATCCCGGCATCCGGGAGCTTCCGTCAGAACTGGCCGGGCTGAGCAACCTGTGGCAGCTGGACTTGGAAAACGTCCACGTCAACAACGTGCCTCAAGAAATCCGGACGGAAGGTAGCCACTCCCCTTTTTTTTCCAATTTTTTATTCCTTCTGCCCGCGACTAGAAAAGACTAAAAAAAAATTGCGGTCGGCGTTGCAGGCACGGCGGCGGTGCTGGGCTTCCTGCGCGCGCAGCTCCGAGGGGCGGAGCCGTGTCATCGGCTAAAGATGCTGCTGATTGGCCCGCCGCGCCAGGGCAAGTCTTCCCTCCTGCGGGCGCTCCGGACGGGCAAAGCGTCGGCCGCGCCCTTCGCGCCGGGCCCCGAACGCGCCGTCGCCACGTCCGACTGGGAGATGGACGCCGTCGACGCCGCCGCCGGCGGCAAGAGCAAGGTCAGCCCCCGTGCCCGCCGCCGCCGAGCTCGTGTCCGAGTCGCCTGACCTTGTCACGGATAAAATCGCGGCTTCAGAGCTTGGCGTTCAGCGTGTGGGACGTGGGCGGCCTGTCGGGCCTGTCGGCCGTCACGCCGTGCTTCTTCACCGACGGCGCCATCTACCTGCTGGCCTGGAACCTGACGCTGGGCGAGGAGGCCGTCGCCGGCCTGCAGACATGGCTGCTCAACATCGAGGTGAGCCGCGCCTTTCCCCCACCTCTTGGCCCGCCTCTTGGCCCGCGCCACCCCCCCCCCGTGATGATCCGCCGTCATTCAAGGCCCGAGCACCCAAGTCGGCGGTGGTGGTGGCGGGAACCCACCTGGACCTGATCGAGGCCAAGTTCCGCACGGAGCGGCTGGCCACGCTGAGGGCTCACGTGCTGGCGCTGTGCCGCTCGCCCTCGGGCGCCCGAGCCAGCGGCTACCCCGACGTCACGGCGGCGCACCTGTGGTGGGTACGCCCCCCGGCGCCCCGCCCCCCCCGGCGCACCCAGCCGACTGAACGCCCCCCCCCGCGTGCATGTGTGTGTGTGTGCCAGCGAGGTGTCGTGCAAGACGCTGGAGGGCGTGCGCGGACTGAAGAACCTCATCCAGCAGGTGGCGCTCTCCATGAAGGACACGCGGGCCGCGCGCGGCGGAGGCGGAGGCAAGCTGCTGGGCAGGATGGTGAGGACGCCCGGCGATGAGATGAGGCGTCGTATGCGTTCTCGCATGACGCCGAGGAGCCGCTCGTTTGAACGGGCACCCGCTTCTCGCCAGATCCCCGGCAGCTACCTGCGCCTGCAGGAGGCGGCGGCGGCCGAGAGGCGGCGGCGCGGCGCCGAGGGAGAAGTTCAATTCCTGACCGAGGCTCAGCTGGAGCGCCTGGTGGAGCTCGACGACGCTGGCGGCGACATCGCCCGCTACGACGACTTGCCGGCCGGTAAGATCGCATTTGGACACGCGGCGTCTTATCGAGCCCGGGTGGCCGCTAACGTGCTCCGCCCGCCAGCGCAGCCGTCCGCTTCCTGATGGAAACGGGGACGCTGCTCCACTTCCCGGACAGCAGCCGCGGCCTGCGCACGCTCTACTTCCTGTGCCCCGCCTGGCTGGCCGAGTGCCTGCAGAGGATGCTGAGCCTCAAGTCGTCGCGCTGCGCCGCCGCCAACGGCCTCATCCGGGCCCGAGACCTCCGGGTGGGTGAGACGGGAAGGGCGTCGCCCGCCCCCACCCGCGCCCCCGCCCCCTGACGCTCACGTGTGCGCTGCAGATGCTGCTGGTCGGGACCGGGTTCACCCGTGACACCGAGGAGCAGTACTTCCAGTTGCTGGCCAAGTTTGAGATCGCGCTTCCCGTCACCGACGACAGGTAAGTCGCCGACGCGAATATGGAATTAGCGAGCGAGCGAGCAAGCACCGCCTTCCTTTTGCGCGGCCCCGCCCACCCAGCTACCTGCTGCCTCACCTGCTGCCCGCCAAGCCCGGCGTGGACCTTCACTGCTTCCGGCGGCCCGGCGCCGACACGCTGGAGCGCCTCTTCCGCATGAGCTTCGTGCCGGCGGGATTTTGGGAACGCTTCATTGCCAGGATGCTCATCAGCCTCACCGACATGGACCTGCAGGTACATTTGCGTCGCGACCATTCCCCCCCCCGCCCCGTAGCGAGTTTGCAAGATCTCCGGCAAGGAAAAAAATGACGGCGCACGTTCGGGTGCAAAGCTGGAGTTTCCATTTTTGGAGCGGCGATGCAAAAATTTTTTAAATCATTGTCGTCATTGATCACATGACGTGTCCGATGACACCAGACGCCGCTTGACTCCGGATGCCGGCGACCGGTCAAGCGACGCGTCACGTGATGCTCGCATGATGCTAGCTGATGCTAGCTGCATCTGCTCTGACGCGCGTCCTATCATGTCGCATCAAGACACACTTTTGGAACATTTTCTCGGCATCGCGTGGCTTTGGCGCGTGGGAAATCACCCCCCCAAAAACCGCCCACATGTGCTTTTTGTCTTAGTTGTCGGGGGCGGCCAAGCGCGGCGCCGGCATCCGGACGTCGGCGGCGGCGTCGTCGTCGTCGTACCGCTTGGGAGGAGGCGGCCGACTTCGGAGCCGCCGCAGCACCTTCCGAGTGCGCCGCCGTCAGACCGTCTACTGGAGGGAGGGGCTGCTGGTCACCTTCGACGGGGGTTACCTCAGGTCAGGTGACTTTGCAAAACAAACACAAACAAACAAAGCGTACCTGGTCGTCGGGGGTTGGGCTATGATTTTGGCCGGGTTTTGCGCCCCGCCCGCACTCGGGTGGAAAGCGGCGAGGCCCAAAGTTTTGGCAAGATGACATCACGCGGTCATCGTGAGCCCGGCATCTGCCCTCCGCCGGGTCGTACCGTTTCCGCGTCGGTCGAGGAGCCGCGTCCAACGCGTCCGAAAAGGAGCGATTTGTGTCTCCCGTGCGAGGACCCGACGGTGGAAGGCGCAAGAACAACTTGACGGCGGACGACGGCTGTTTTGGAGCTCTTCCGTCCATTTATTTTCCATTTCCTCAAAGGTTAGGGTTAGGTTCATCCTTAATCGTTAATCGTTAGGTTAATCAAAGGTTAATCGTTAATCATTAGGTTAATCAAAGGTTAGGGTTAGGTTAATCATTAATCGTTAGGTTAATCAAAGGTTAATCGTTAATCGTTAGGTTAATCAAATGTTAGGGTTAATTGTTCAAAGACGGCGCTTTGAACGATTGCCCCTTCCTGGTCGACACGTAGCGCCACTTCCTCGTCTCTCTGAGCGTCGCTTTGTGCACGCCGACGACGCGGGGCGTCCATCTTGTGTCCGGCGCCTTCGCCGACGTCCCGCCAAGACAAGGGCGTGTCTCCCTTTTGGGCGTGTCCAGGGGGCAAAATGACTTTTAGCTCCAAGATGGACGCAGATGACTGCCACTTTCGGGTTTTTCACAGAAGAACTTGCTAGGCTGTCCGGGCGCTCACTTTTTTCATCACGCCGCGATCCGACGCCGCTCCAAAACGGCCGACTGACTATCTATGCAGATGTCGTGACGGGCGGCGGATTTCAAAGGAGACATGCGCGCGTGTGTGTGTGTGTGTGCGCGTGCAGCGTGGAGTCGACGGACGTCAACTGGAAGAAGAAGAAGAGCGGCGGCATCAAGATCATCTGCCAGTCGGAAAACCGCGACTTCTCGGCCATGGCCTTCGTCACGGACCACATCAACGCCCTCATCGAGCAGTGGTTTCCCGGTGGGTCCGCCGAGACCGCGTTGGCTCAGGGAGGGGGGGGGGGGCGGGTCTGTCCAAACTTTGCTTCCCGGGAAAAGCCGCTCCGGCTCGCCTCGCCCCGGAGGCGCGCTCAAGGCGCACCGGCGGTGGAGGTCGAGATGAGAGGTCGAAAAAAGCGGCGGGGCGGGGCTTCTCCAAAACTGAAAGCGATCTGCAGAGCAATCGGAAGGCAAAACCAAAGCAGATACAAAGTATCGCGTCCCTCAAATACGTCTGCTTATGTCATCCGTTGGTTGTTGGGCGAGCGCAAAGGGATGCCCGGCGACCGCTCGTTTGGACACCCCCCGCGGAACCGGCGCCGCCCCTTTTGCCGAGATTCCTTTGTGGATTTATTTTTGTTTTGTTCCCCCCCCCCCCCGCTCCCGCGCAGTGCTGACGGCCAGCGAGAGCGACGGCAGCCCGGTCCTGGAGCGCTACGCGCCCTGCCCGCTCTGTGCCGCTCGGGTCCAACGGAACGCCGTGCGGACGCCGGAACTGATGGCGGACCCCTGTGGCGGGGGCGAGGTTCATCTCTTCAACATGGAGGGCTGCGCGCTGGCCGCGGTCGCCGGCGAGAGCATCGCATGCCCCCGAGGGCCGGCCCGGCACACGGTGCCGCTCCAGGAGCTGGTCCCGGAACTCTTCATGACGGACTTCCCGGCACGGTAACGGTAGCTCCGATTGGCCGACTTGCTCAAAGGCCATCCGAGTCGGCTTTGGATCAGGTCTGGTCCAGAGCTTTTCACTCGGAATCATTTTGAGCACCTTTGCCCGTTGTTTTTCAGGCTCTTCCTGGAGAAGAAGCATCTGGACTACTCCGAGGACGGCTCCGGCGTCATCGGTCAGGGCGGCAGCGGCACGGTGGTCTACCGGGCTCGCTACCGAGACCGGCCGGTCGCCATCAAACGCTTTCACTTCGGGAAGTGTGGGCAGGACGAGCTCCGCGCAGATGCCGGTGAGCCTTGCCGGGACGCCGCCCGCCCGCCGCCGCCGCGTCTCGCGTGACCTTTTGGCGTGAACATGTCGCTCCGGATGGTGCCCCTCAGACACCATGATGAAGCGTCTGCGGTCGGCGGAGGCGTGCCGCCGCTTCTGCGAGTTCCGTCAGGAGGCGGCGGCGCTGCACTCGCTGCAGCACCCCTGCGTGGTGGGCCTGGTGGGCGTGTCCATCCACCCGCTCTGCCTGGCGCTGGAGCTGGCGCCGCTCGGCAGCCTCGACGGGGTCCTGGAGGACGGACGGGGCAAAGGTGGGCCTCGCCGACTCGATGCCCCCCCCCCCCCGACTCGCCGGGCCGCCCCCCCCCACCCGACTCATCGCCGTCTGCCTGCCGCCGGCAGGTGGCGGCTACGCGCCTCTCGGTCACATGGTCACCTACAAGATGGCCTACCAAGTGGCGGCCGGACTCGCCTACCTGCACGGGAAGGACATCATCTTCTGCGACCTCAAGTCGGACAACATCCTCGTCTGGTCCCTGCAGGTTGCGCTCGCTCGTCCCCGGACGTGTTTTGCGCGAGTCTTGACACGTGGACCCCGACGTGGGTCCACGTTGACGCGGCGCCTTTCCCGCCATGTTTCCAGGAGCGGGCGGCGGTCAACGTGAAGCTGTCTGACTACGGCATCTGCCGCCAGTCGTTCCGCGAGGGAGCCGTGGGCGTGGACGGCACGCCGGGGTACCAGGCGCCCGAGGTCCGACCCGGCGTCGTCTACGACGAGAAGGTAGCGCGCATCTGCTTTTTGTACGCTTCTCTCCGGGGGGGGGGGGGGGAGGGTGGAAAGACTTTGACGCCTGCGCGTAGGTGGACGTGTTCTCGTACGGGATGGTGCTGTACGAGCTTCTGTCCGGCCGGCGTCCGTGCGAGGGCCGTCACGGGCCGGACGCCTCCAAGAAGATCCTCCGAGGCGTCCGTCCGCAGCTGGCAGAAAGTCCGCAGGAAGTCAACTTCCACTTCCTGCAGCAGCTCATGACGCAATGCTGGCACGCCAAACCGGAGAAGGTGATTTCGCTCTGCTCGTCTTGCTCCTGTCGCCTCCTTCTGGTAACTGCGCGTGTGGTCAGGTGAATGTCGGTGTGGCTTTGTGCGAGCGTGAGTCTTTATCCGTCCATGCAGTTCCTGCCAGACTTCCCTCTCCCCAGCCACTTCTTACAGCTCTCCACAGAAGATCTCCAGGTGCTCCCAGGCCAGCGTCCCAGGTCGTCCCCGGGGCCTCCTGCCGGTGGGACATGCCCTGAACACCTCACCGGGAGGAAGCGTCCAGGAGGCATCCCAATCAGATGCTCGAGCCACCTCATCTGGCTCCTCTCAACGTGGCGAAGCGACTCGACTCGGATGACCGAGCTTCTCACCTCATCTCTAAGGGACAGCCCGCGGAGAAAACTCATTTCGGCCGCTTGTATCCGGGATCTCGTTCTTTCGGTCACGACCCAGAGCTCGTGACCATAGATGAGGAGGGTTGGGACGTAGATCGAGCGGTTAATTGAGAGCTTCACCTTTTGGCTCAGCTCCTTCTTCACCACGACAGACCGATGCAACGTCCGCATCACAGCAGATGCTGCACATGATCCGCCTGTCGATCTCTCGCTCCCTCCTGCCCTCACTCGTGAACAAGACCCCAAGATACTTCAACTCCTCCACTTGGGGCAAGATCTCCTCCCCGACCCGGAGGGGGCACTCCACCCTTTTCCGACGGAGGACCATGGTTTCAGATTTGGAGGTGCTGATCTTCATTCCCAACCGCTTCACACTCGGCTGCGAAACGCTCCAGCGAGAGTTGGAGAGCCCTGCTTGAAGGAGCCAACAGGACCTCATCATCTGCAAAAAGCAGAGATGCAATACTGAGGCCACCAAAACGGACCCCCTCAACACTTCGGCTGCGCCTAGAAATTCTGTCCATCAAAGTGATGAACAGAATCGGTGACAAAGGGCAGCCTTGGCGGAGTCCGACCCTCACTGGAAACGATTCCGACTTACTGCCGGCAATGCGAACCAAACTCTGACATCGGCAGTATCGGGACCAGACAGCCCGTATCAAGGGGTTCGGTACCCCATACCCACGAAGCACCCCCCACAGAACTCCAAAGCGGACTGGGACCGGTTGGGCAAGCTCCCACGTCCCCTTGAGGCCCCCCCTGCTAAGGGTGTCGAACCGGTCCACCACTGCCCCTCCACAATCTGAGACTCGACTTCCCCCACTGACCGTCCCCTCCAGCTCCCCTCGAGTAGTACTCACTCAGGGAGGCTGAGGATCCCTTTGTAGTCAGGACACGCCCTCCGGTCCCCCTCTTGAAACAGAGGGACCGCCACCCCGGCCTTGTCTGCCAATCCAGAGGCGCTGTCTCCGTCTCTGAACCATAATGCGTGTTTCTATGTGTGTCTAAGCATTGGTTTGTTTTTATATGCGTGTGTGTTAGCGTCCAACGGCGTTGCAGTGCATGCGGCGCATGGTGGACCCCAGCTTTGCGTGTCTCCGTTACGTGTTGGCGTGCGGCGGCCCCAGCTCGCAGCTTCTCCTGCCGCCGGTGGAGGGCCCCCACCTGCTTTTGTGGGACGGAGACGCGGACGACAGGTCGGCCCCCCCCGCCTCCGCCTCGCGCACGCTGTTGATTCGACGGGTGCACCTCATGGAATGCCAGAACGGCTCCGTTTAGCCTGGAAAAAAACGATGAGGGCTTTGCTTTGTTCGTGGCGGGCACGTCCCCACGTTGCATGTTTGCCGAGGAAGAGTTCTCACGGAATCATTTGCAAACACTCGTGGTGACCTTTTGTCGAGACAGAGCAAATTGAACTTCAAGTGTCCACTAGACACACGGACGCACACACACACGGACGCACACACACACACACACACGGACGCACAGCGCCGAGCTCTCCCTTGTAGCGTTCATGCTAACATGCCCATCCGGGAGGTGGAAAGGCAGGATTTGGATTCAATGGTGGTTTTGTGGCGCAACAGGAGCTACAGCGTGCTCAACGTGCGCAAAGGTCAGCTGGAGGTCAACAGGAAGTGCTGTCCCGGCGGCAGGGTCAGCTGTCACGTCAAGGTGGACGACGCGTTGTGGGTAGCCACTCACGTACGTACGTATAAGGTATGCTGCGCGCCCGCCGTTGCTGGTCGCGCGTCTGATTTGGTTGTCGT
Source organism: Hippocampus abdominalis (assembly GCA_018466805.1). Lineage (NCBI taxonomy): Eukaryota > Metazoa > Chordata > Actinopteri > Syngnathiformes > Syngnathidae > Hippocampus > Hippocampus abdominalis. Next base: position 27,747,557 of record CM031696.1, on the reverse strand, counting down.
CGGTCACGCCGCAGGACCAGGAAGTGCTGGTGTACGTGCTGAAGGACGCGTGTCCTCTCACGCGACCTCACAGACGCTTCTCCTGCCCGGCCGTCGTCACCTGCTTCCTCAAAATGCCGCGGCACGCGCCACGGGTCAGAAGGCCGAGCGCCCGGCCATCATCCGTTTGCAGCTGCGCCTGTGAATGACGCCCGCCCGTGGCCTTTGTCCAGGGCGGCGTGTTGGCGGGCATGTCGGACGGCGCGGTGGCGCGCTACGGCGCGGAGGAGGCGGGACTCCCGGCCGAGGGCCACGCCTACCTTTGCCTGCGCGCGCTCAATAAGAGCGCCTTCGGCTTGACGGACAGCGACCCCAGACAGAGACCCGCCCCTGTCACCTGCATGCTTCTCATTGGCTGCGGCTCACAGGTCCGTCTTTGGCCACGCCCCCTCCTCATCTTCCTTTTCCCCCTTCCTTCCTCCTCTTCATCACATCCTCTCCTCTTTCTTCCTGCCCCTTCCCTCTCTTGCCCTTTGCCCTTCTGGTTGTCCCGTTGGCTCCTCCCATTTTCCATCTTCCTCCCTCTTCATTTGTTTTTTCTTCCTCACCTTCCGTCTTCCTCCTCCTCCTCCTCCTTCATCTCCCTTTGACTCTTCCTCCTCCTCCTCCTCACACTTGGGCCTTCCTCGCGCAGCTGTGGCTGTCCAACGGTCCCGGCGTGCTGGTGGTGGACGGCGCCAGCCTGGCCCCGCTGCGCCGGCTGGACCCGTACCGGTGTCCGTCCTCGGTGGTCTCCATGGCGACGGGCTTCACCGTGCGGGGGGAGGAGTCGGTGTGGACCCTGGACGACGTCACCGACACGCTGGTCCTCTTCCACGCCGCGTCCTTCGCTCCCTGCGCCAAGTACAGGTCAGTAGCCCGCTCGTGTGACGTTGTCGGCATCAAGTACCTCGAGGACGTCAGAAAGCCGCAGAACACGTCAAGAACACGATGTCGGAACTGCGCTTGAACCACGACCGATGGTCTCGCTCGTCGCACGTTTTCCCCTCAGCTGCGGCGACTGCAGTCCTTTCCGTGACGTCTTTGCGATCCGCCGTCCTTCGCCGTTCGGCCCGGCGAACGAGGAGGAGGAGAACGCCAAGCCTCCCGGCGGCGGCGCCGGCGCCGGCGTGACGATCGGCGACGGCGAGGGGGCGGGAACTCAGATCATCCGGCACCGGGATCGGCCGACGGACGGATCGTCGTCGTCGTCGTCGTCATCGTCGTCATCGGACGACGCGGAAGACGGCGCCACGCCGCCCTCTTCGGAGCGAGAAGACGGCGAGGAGCCAAGTGCCGACCCGGCCGAGTGCTCGGCGCCTCCTTGTCGGCAGGCCCTCCGGGTTCTGATGGTGAACGACGTCCTTTGGGTCTTCAGGTAGCGAACGCGCGCGCGGCCGCCATCCCCGACCGTCCGTGCGGGCATGAGAAGGACGGCGAGTTCCGTCTCACCCAGATTTCCTTTCCTCGCCAGACGCGGCGGAGACGTGCTCCTGATCCAGGTCGAGCCGCACGGCGAGCAACTGCGAGGACGGGTCAGCGCCGTACTCAGCCCGCCTTCGGACACCGCTTGGGGTCAGTCCACTGATCACCGCCGCCGCGGCCCTCAAAAAAGAAGCGAGATTCCGTCACCCGTTGACCGCTCCCGTCGTCCGTCGGCTGAAGGCGCTCTCTCTCTTTGCTTCCGCTCTCTCGGCAGGACGCTGGTGGAGGCGGGGCTGGCGGGCAAGGACGCGGTGGCGTGCGGCTTTCGGGGCGGGTCCCCGACGTCGCCCTCCTCCGCCCCCTCGTCTCGTTTCAGCGTCTGCGTGTGGCGCGCCTGGGACGCCGCGCGCCTCGACATCTTCTACCGCAGCGCCGAGGACCTGGCCCGCCTGGAAAGCGCCGCGCGCCGCCGCCGCAGGTAGCCCCCCCCCCCCCTTTGGGAAGACGCCAACCCGACTGGATCGACAAATGCTTTGGTTTTTTTAAATACAAGATGGCGCACTGCTTTGTCCTCAGAAGAGCCTCGCCGTTTTTTGGCACTTGTTTATTTATTCTGCCCAACAACTTGGCAGTCCATTTTTTTTATTTGTTATTTTTGATTGAAATGACTGACAGCTAGCCTATCGGGTGTGCGCGTCTTTTCTATCCGTCAACGTCAGTTTGGATTTGGAGCCAGCTGGAATTTTGCATCAAATTGCAAATAAAACCGGATGTGATCTCGGAGGCGGTTTGGTTCACCGGCGGGTCCTGTCGTCGGCTCTCTGGGAGGAAGTTGGGCAATCTTGAGTCGGGGGGGCGAACGACGGACAGTTTCTTGTCCACCCGCACAACCATGGAGAGGAATTTTGGACCGTCATATTCTCGAAATGTCAACGTCTCAAACCCGACTGGCCGTTTTGTGTCGACGGCCCCCATCGGGGGTCGAGTCGCTGTACTCTGGCAAGCAAAAAAAAAAATACAATAAAAATCCCAATTGATCACCACGGTGACGGGATTTGCATACGGAGCCCGGAGCACTTTTCAGAGTCGCCCAGATTTGGAAAAGGGGGGAAAAAGCCTTTCCTTCCACTCTTAAAAAATGTCGGCTTTCAAACGTAGGCTTGGGGTTGCAAATGGGGATCTTCGACTCGGGTTTGGGGTTTTCAAAGTAAGGTTTTCAAGCGTGGTTAAGGTTTCAAACCATTTGAGAGTAGAATTGGGGGTTTTAAACAGGGGGGCAGACTTTTCAAAGGATGTCATTCATCCGAGCGCTGTTGCCTCATGGCGCCCTTTGAAAATGAACTCGAGATTTCTGCACCAAAATACTGTTTCTTAACACCCCCCCCCCCCCCCCCCCCCTTCCACACCCGTGACCTGAAGCCGAACATGAAGTATTTTGGGGAATTTCCTGTTTTGACTTGATTTGTAATACTTGTACTCAATAATTAAGATCAATAGATTTCTTGCATCTTTCTTCAAACGATGTCCCGTTGAGAAGACGTCTTTGATTTGTTCTCTCCAATTGGTGGCCGTTCACATGAACGGGGGATCCGACGCCATGTGCTGCAGTAGCGCCGCCCCCCCTGTAGATGGCGATAAGTCAAACAGCCGGCAGCCGCGCGACGAAGAAGAAAAGCTGGCAAATCGAAGCTTCCTCGGGCTCGTCGTTCGAGCTTCCGCCACTTTGCTGAGTCAACAACTCGGCTGATTTTCCCCTCGTCGGTTCATCAGAAGTCGTTAAAAAGTCGCCGTTTGTGGCCGGGGCGTGGAATTCGCGGCCAAATGGACGACGTGGAGATTACGGACGTGGACGAGAACGGCGACGCGCTACCGGAGGCGGACGCGGAAGAGCTGAAGCGGCAGCAGCCGCCGCGCGAGCTGTCGTCCGTTGGCCTTCTGGGTAAGCGAAGAGCCGCCCTGCAACGCGAACGAACGCGCCTCCCTCCCGGCACACTAAAAAAAAACACTCGGCGACTGGTTTTGATCGATGTCGACCCTTCTGTGCCGTCGTCTTCCCTTCGGCAGTGGGAGTCGGCAAGTGACCGCCACTCGAGCAAGTTAGCCCGGTTAGCATGTTAGCTCGCACCCAACTGCCTTACGGATGAATACAAATCGTCGGTATATTGGACAAGACTTTCGAGACAGCAAGTGTAAAAGTCTCGGTGTCCTATTCTCGCGATATTTGGAAGTGCCATTAAGCAGACCCGAATCAACTTTGTTTCACTTCAAATTGTGGGATTTCTCCGAATTTCCGCCTCCCGCCACCAGTCAACTTGGAGAGGAAGACGTTTGCCAACATCTTCTTTGACTTTGGCGAAACCAAAGTTGCTGATTGAAACCAGGAAGTGAAGCGTCATCTCTTTGCGCTTTGGTGCACTTTTAGCTTCTGTCCTGATTTTCAGGAAGGAGGTGGATATGAAGGAATGATTTGTTTGATCAGATTTGTTGATTCATGGTGGGGGGGGGGCATCAATGTCTGAATTGATTCTTAAATGAATGGTTAGCCGCAGCCCCCCCCCCCCCCCCCATTGCTTCACCTGTGAACTTTCCCGCGAATGATTTCCTTCACTTCTTAGCTCGAGTGTGGTCTCAAGATGTGCAGCCGGCTCAATCTGTATTTTGGGAGAAGAAAAAAAACAAAAACGTGACGTCACGGACGTTTAAAAGGAGAGACGTTGCACAGAAAAGGTCCGTGTTTGATTTCAGCCGGGGAGCTGGTGTGGACGCACGGCTGCTACCTGCTGCCGGCGCTGGCGGCCCTCTTGGCGCTGCTCGTCTACTTGGCCAACAGGAGGAGGACCCGGTCCCGGTCCCGTCCCGCCTCCACGCCGCAAGGTAACTCGCAGTCGACGTCGGCGCATTCGCTTTTGTTGCGGGTGGGTGGGGTTTTTTAACCTTCTGGCGCGCCCCGCAAATGTCACAAGTGCAAATCGGGCTGGGATGTTGACGGTACAAGATGCACCCAAAAAAAAAAAAAAAACCTGAATCATTTTTCGACCCTGACTATTGCGAAGATGCTGAGGCGGTGGTGAGGAGGCAGGAGGCCATGGAGGCGTCTCGGAGGAGGATGCAGCAGGAGCAGGACGCCCAGGCGGCCGTCTTCAGGGAGAAACGCAAGCAGGTTTGAAGCTCGCCGGCGTGAAATCGGGGCCGTCCGACCCGTTCCCTCACCGGGCTTTTTTGTTTGAATTGACGTGCGCGTTAGCAAGAGGAGGAGAAGAGGAGGCAGAAGATTGAGGAGTGGGACAGCATGCAGCTGGGGAAGAGTTTCAAAGGAGCTTCTGGGCGATTGCGGGTAAGCAAGCGCATGTTAGCGAGTGAAGACTGTCGCCCGCGCCCGCTCGCCCTAAGGCAGCTAGTTGGGCGAGGCTCCGGCACACCGGGGACTCGCCAACTTCAAACCATCACACCGCCGTTCGTGTCAGCCTACGCGGTGGTGATGGGAATTCCGGCTCTTTTTTTCGAGAGCCAGTTCTTTTGGCTCGGCTCACTCAAAAGAGCCGGCTCCCCAAATGGCTCCTCCGTTTTTTTTTTGTTGCTTGAATTAATTTGCTACCAAAAATAATTCAAAATGATGTGTCAAATGAATTACTCGTGTAAAAAAAAAATATACAGTACATCAAATATTGATGATTTCTATGGCTTTATTTATATTCTTCTGAACATGTACAACATGGAGTGCTACAAAAAATACATGACAAAGTACAAAAACAAAGAGCCATCTCCAAACAAGGTCAAGAAAAAGTTCCAATCTCTGATTGTGTATATTTATAAGCTTTGAACTATTTACAGTATAACAACAGAAGTAAGCTTTGATGACCACAGCACAAATTAAAATGTGATCTTGGATATTTTAACCAGTCTACACGCTGCCTTTGAACGATCAATTAAGTTGAAATGAGTCCAAATTTCACGGCCTTTCCTCTCCCATTTTCTCGCCTTTCCATTTTCCATCTTCTTACCGTCTCTCCTGTTCGTGCTGCTCACCGCTGCTGTCTCTTAACTCCTCCCCCTTCTCTTCACTGCAGCTGTGTGTGTGTGTGTGTGTGTGTGTAACGCTCCCCTCCCTCTTCTACCACGGATCTTGACCAATCACGTGCAGCTTTAACCGAAGGGGGGGGAAAAAACAGGAGGGAAAAAAAAAATCGGCTCCTATTAGGAGCCGGGCTCCCGTCGTTCACTTCAAAGAGCCGGTTCGTTCGCGACCGACACATCACTACTACGCGGGCCACTCCGCTAGCCCCACACTAACACACGCTTGAACCCCCCCCCCCCCAAAAAAAATTTCTACACGCTTCAACACCCCCCCCCCCCAAAAAAAAATATTCTAAGTGACTAAAAATGAATTGAATTGACACAGCCGTCTTCCAATAATGTTGCGTGTGGTCACGTTCCCTTTCCGTGTTTTTCCAAACTTTCCGCAGAGCCGCGACGAAGGCGCCCCCCCGTCCGGCACCGCGGCCAAACCCAAGAGCGACAAGAAGCCGCTACGCAGCTCCGGTAAAATGGCCGCAAGCACAGCTTCTTGTCACCAAATCGCACGACAGCCGCTTGCTTTTTTTCCACTCGGGGCTACACGACAAAAATTCACATGTCGGGCCAGTTTGTTTGGTTTTTTTTTTTTTACTTGGGGGGGGGGCGGGGGCTGTCTCCCATTGAGGCTGGTATGCTAGCTAATGCGATGGGATCAGCCTCCCGTGTGGGACAAGGCTGCTTTGTTTGGATATCGAAACCTCTGAATACATTTGCGCCGGTAAATTGAAGCGTGAGCTCGTTCGCTCAATCGGTTCCCGTGCAAAAGTGGAGGGATCGCCCGTCGACGTGCCAAATGATGCGAAGGTTGGCCCCCCCCCAATTACGACTTTCACGCACGACTCGGCCCGACGGCGCACTCTCAACATCGAGTTTGATCCGTGTTTTGTTTTGCATTTCAGAGTACAGTCCTCTGAGCGGCGAGGGCGGCGGCGGCGGCTCGTGCTCGTGGCGCCCCGCCAGGCGGGGTCCGTCTTCGGGCGGATGAGGTTAGATGTGGCGGTCGTGCGAGACGAGACGACCGCCGCGCACCCGCACTGGCTGACGCCAAGCTTTGCAGCCGCCTGGACTGCACGCTGCGGTGAACCCACGTTGTTCGTCATCATCAATTGGAAGGGGGCGGGAGGGGAGGGGAGGGGGGGGGGGGCCGTGCAGGCAATGTGTCATCTCTTTACTCACACACAAAAAAAGCAAATTGTGCATGAACACAAGTCCATCACAGGCACGTTGCCATCCAAAGAAGACTTCCAGCAGATAAATACACGAGCGCAGAGAAAAGTGCGCTTTTGGCACTTGAATGTGTGCCATACAAGCCTGTATATTGTGTTTAAAAAAAAAAAGGGGGGGGGGTACAGCTAAAAATGATGAATGGCGGTATAAAACAAATCATCTGCGAAAATGGCAGGGTTCACTACAGCGTAGGTTCGCCTTAGCGTGTCGCATGCAGGTCGCGGCTGCCAGCTCAGGATGACGCCGCACTCGGAAATGGTTGCCGACCAGCGAGTGAGGCCGATGGACGTCAGTGTCTGGGTTTTTTTTTCTTCCGTTGTTTGACATCCTCAAGACTTGTCATGATGACACCCCACAATTTATTGAAAAGGGGGATGCGCCTTTTTTGTTTTTGTTTTTCCCCCGTCCCAATTTCGAAAGAGTTGTCTCAGGACAGGCAGGACCTGTGAGCGAGTCCCCCTTTTTCGCAGGCCGGCCGACCTCTCAACTCGGAACAAAGCTTTCCACGTTGAAGCAATAAAACAAAACATGCCAACTTTAAGCTTCATTCTTTTTTTTTTTTCCACTTCAAATGATGGCGGAACCACAAAGTAGACCGAAGCGTATTTTTCCACCACAGACTTCCTCGGCGGTTTGTGGTTCCGTCTCATCGTCGAGGACGTGGGCGGGCGACTCCGCATCCCGGAAGTTGACTCGCGCTACGTTTGCGGGGCTTCCGTACAAGTGGCAACTGGGACTCCACGTCGTCGACGCATCCCAAGAGAGAAGCTCGGCTTTCCCTCCGGCTTTCAGACTCAACTCGATTTGTGGGGGCCAACACCTTGAGCGGGTTCAATTGAAAACGAACGAAAACAATTCTACTCGCAAGCAGGGTTATTTGGGGGCGGGGCGAATGCCTCCTCATTAATCCGATTGCCTTTCTCGCCGAGTTCTACGGTCTCGAGCGTGAATTTGCAAAAGGCAACACGTTTCGTTCGTCCTTCCGAAAGAAAGGGGACCTGTTTGTATTTTTGAAAAACGTACCGCGACGATTGATCGTTGAGTCAAAATGAAGAAGGCCCCGAAAGAAGCGAGGGCGGTTGTGACCCGAGGCTGAGTGTGCTTTTTTTTTTTTTTTTTTCCGTGTGACTTGAACGCCTCTCGAGTGCCCGCAGAGAAGAGAGGCGCTCGCCTCGTACGGAACCTCGCGAAGCTCAGGCTGGGCGTCACTCTGACTCCGGACGCCGCCCCGTCAACATGGCGAAATAGCCGAGCCGCCGCCTTTTTCAAAACCGGGCGCCGGCAAAACTCGCGTCGAATCGAATCGAATCGGCCGGGCCGACGGCAGGTAGGCGGGCCGTTTTTTTTTTCTTTCTCGGGGATGCTACGCGGGCACAAGAAGAAGAGGAAGAGGAGGAGGACCCGCGAGCGAGACGCACAAGGCGCGCGGCCGACACTCGGCAGCTTTCCTCGTCGGATTTGAGTTTCATGCTTGTCGGGGGGAGGGAGCGATGGCAGCTCGGAGCCGGAGAGCTTGGTTCAGCGTCCTGCTGGGTCTGGTGCTGGGCTTCACGCTGGCCTCCAGGCTCATCCTGCCCAAGGCCGCCGAGCTCGCCAAGGCCAACCCGGGCGGCTGCGGCCTCGGCGAGCGACGCGCCGGCGCCGGCCCCGGAGCCCCGTGGTCGCCGCGCGACGGCGGCTCGCCGGCCGCCGCGGAGACGCCGGCCGCGGGGGGAGGGCCCGGGGCCGCGCGCTCCTCCACTAACTTCCTGTTCGTGGGCGTCATGACCGCGCAGAAGTACCTCAACAGCCGCGCCGTGGCCGCGCACAGGTAGGTGCGCGCGCACGCCGATGAGCTTACCTGAAGCCGCCCCCCCCCCCCCCTCCCTTCCCCCAAAGTCGGCTGGAGTGACTCAAGTCGACCCCCTTCGCCCACCTCCCGCCATGACGAGTGGGCTGCAACCAAGTTACTTTGGTCACCTCTTCATCCGCCGAATACTTTGACGCCAATCGCATTTCAAAACAAAACAAAAGGTGTTCGTTCACCCCAAATTGATCAAGATTCAGTTGCTGATTCGGCTGCCGTCAGAAAATGGCTTGAAAAGTCAAAGCAGATGTTTGCAGCTGTCTCCTTGGCAAAGATCAGCGGTCGGAGCACATTTCCTGTCGAGAAGTTCACCTCTGAGCGTTGGATCGCAGATGAGTTGTCGAAGCAGCGATTGTCGAAACGGTTGACAAATTTTTTTTTCACTTTTGCTCTCCTCGAGGCGGGCACTTTTCCCCTTCACGACAACATCGGCATGAACGACGTCTCCAAAACGATCTGGGGCCTCGGTGGCATGTCTCCGTGACGTCCCGCTGCCTCAAACCGGGCCGCAGGGCTCGCGCCGCGAAAAACAACCGCCGACTGTCGAGCGTTTTCACTTGATTGACCGGTTTGGCTTTTGCCGCTTCTTTCATCTTCCTCCCAAAGCCGTCCATCGCCTCGGGCGCCTTCAAAGTTGCCCAAAAGTGGAAAGGAAAGAAGCGGGAAGCCCATTCCTCCGCGTGCCTCGAGATAAGCGCGCCGACCTGTGGCGGACTTTGCGCCGAGTTGTTTGGGGGGGGGGGGGGGCGTGTCATCCCGCTTGCCAACAAAAGAGAGAAAACGCAAGAAAAGTTTGTGGGCCGCGGTTTGGCTCATCGTAATGTCGAAATGGTTTGAAGCGGCAAAGATGGAGTGTCACACGCGCGCGGGGACACAAAGTACCCGCGCGTGTGATGGCAGAACAGAAGTACACGCCGCGGCACTTAACCCGGCGCTACGACGTTCATTTTTTTCCCCCCCCATTCCCAGACAATGGTCTTGTTTCGCTGAAGAGGAAAAACTCTGAGCGCGCCGACAATCGCTGTGACCAGCGTTTTGCTAACAACCGGCGCTTCGCTAACATCCGGCGCTTCGCTAACATCCGGCGCTTCGCTAACAACCGGCGCTTCGCCAACAACCGGCGCTTCGCTAACATCCGGCGCTTCGCTAACAACCGGCGCTTCGCTAACAACCGGCGCTTCGCCAACAACCGGCGCTTCGCTAACATCCGGCGCTTCGCTAACAACCGGCGCTTTGCTAACGGTCGGCGCTTTGCTTTTTTTTGCAGAACGTGGGCCCGGAGCATCCCGGGGCGGGTGGAGTTCTTCTCCAGCGAGGGCTCGGACGCGTCGGCGCCCGTGCCGCTGGTGGCGCTGAGCGGCGTGGACGACTCGTACCCGCCGCAGAAGAAGTCCTTCATGATGCTCAAGTACATGCACGACCACTACCTGGAGCGCTACGAGTGGTTCATGCGGGCCGACGACGACGTCTACGTCAAGGGCCGGCGCCTGGAGAGCTTCCTGCGCCGCCTCAACAGCAGCGCGCCCGTCTTCCTGGGCCAGACGGGCATGGGCGCCCGCGACGAGCTGGGCAAGCTGGCGCTGGAGCCCGGCCAGAACTTCTGCATGGGCGGGCCCGGCGTCATCATGAGCCGCGAGGTCCTGCGCCGCGTGGTGCCGCACCTGCGCCAGTGCCTGCGCCAGATGTACACCACGCACGAGGACGTGGAGGTGGGACGCTGCGTGCGGCGCTTCGCCGGGGTCCAGTGCGTGTGGTCCTACGAGGTGAGTGGCCCCGCCTTCCGGCGCTTTTTGGCCATGGGGGTGGGTGGGGGGGGGGGGGGGGCAATGCTCGCTCCGACCGGCGGCAGGTCGCTGTTCCGGCCCGTTCCCTTTGGTGGGGGTTCTGGCTACGTGGCGATGTTTGAAAGGGACCGACGAGCAGGCGGCTCCTTTTAGGGGCCTCTGAAACTCAACACTCAGACTGGAACGCCGCCGCCGCCGCCGCCGCGTTTGTCTTTTTACGGGATTTGTCCTTTTCAAGTCGGGCCTCGAAAACAAATTCCAGCCGAGCTGCGGACGCGTCGCGCAAAAGCCATCTCGGGGACTTTGCCTTCCCTTTTCCGTTGATTTGCGACCTATCCCCCCCCTCCCCCTCCCCTGACGCGGGGGCCCCGTGACGCCGATCTTCAATTCGTCCGCCGTGGAGTTTGAATTTTACGGTTCCACCCCTTTTGGTTTGCAAAACGGGGCCGGCGTTTCAAAATCGACAGTGGCGAAAATTGGCCCCCCAAATGCGCGCCATTGTTTTGCAAAGTCGAAGCAGATGTCCGATTTTGCAAACGCCCCCCCGAGGGGGCCTCCCATGCCGGCGGATGGCAGGGACCCTTTCTCCGAGGTTGCTGCGTTTGATCATCAACGAGCGGCGCGTCTGACTTGATGTGTGGAATCGGAATCTCTCCTCCTTTCTCAAACCCACCACTTGACCTTTTGTCGTTTCTTTCCCCTCCCCCCCCGCACCCCAAAAAAGTCACCGACGTCTGAATTGCCAAAAGGAAAATGTTGTCCGTCGCCGCGCTCGCCCTTCCCATAAAAGAGGGCGTGTGCGTGTTTGTGGGATGACGGGCATGTGTGTGTGTGTGGGGGGGGGTCCCCTTCGTGGTCCCCTCAATGTGGCTTTTGATGCTTTCTTGTTTTTGGCTCCCGGCGGCCTCTCTTGAATTTGATTTGGCACGAAGCGGAGTTTGTGGGCGGAGTTTGTGGGCTCTTTTTCTCTCTCGAGTGACTCTCTCAAATCAAGCATGTCAAGGTCCCATTGACGCTTGCTAAAGTCTCAACCTCAAGTGTCACATGCGCCTTTTTGGCCCCCCCCCGCCCCCCCCCTGCTTGTTCTTGTCATCTTTGCATCCCAATGAACAAAAAAAGTGGGGTGGGGGGGCGTCCGCTCACGTGATTTGCCGATTCCCAGCGAGCGGCTGTGAACAGTTGTCGCGTGGCCGATTCCGCTTTGGCCAACGAAGGGGCGCCCTTTCTCCCCCCCCCCCCCCAGAAAGGAGCTTGGCACGGGGTCCTCGCGTGAATCCCGGGAACACAAAACGCAATTGTTCCCCACGTGACAACGGCGCCGCGATGGCGATGGCGCGAGCAAGGCATTGGAAAAAATGATCCAAACAAAACGGCAACCTCCCACAATTTGAAAAATGCCCCCCACCCCCGCGCCCCCCATAGCTGGCCGAATTAATGTCGCAGCCGGCGTCCATCCGGTCATTTTGGGTGGGAAGCGCTTATCTCACGATGAGCCAAACAGTCCCGGCTGGGCTCTGCCGCCCCGCTTTTTTTTTTTTTTTCCCACCGACGGCCGTTTCCCCGGCGCCACGGGGTCAAGCCGCGACCTTGCCGACCCACATCCCAGCGGTGCGCCAAAGTTGCTAGCATCCAATTAGCGCGGATTAGCAGCTAAGCGTCTTAGCGCCGGAGGGCGGGTCGGCGCCGGGGTCGCGCGTTGGCCCCAAAAAAAAAAACAAAAAACAGCCGAGAAACAAGCGCACCCCTGACGCGTTTTGCGCCCGTCGATCGCTGGTGTTGCTATGGCAACCGTAGGATTCGTCTTCATGCTGTCGGTGGGATCAAACTAATTTGCGTTTGTGTGCCGCGCGGGTCGGGCGGAAACCGTGACGACTCACCGCCGCCATCCACCAGTATGACGGATGGCGGCGGCGCGGCTATAATTACCTCCGGTGGGGGGGGGGTGACTTTGGAGAAGGCTTTAATTTGGACTTTGGGCGTGATGTCCGGACCCGCCCGTGTTTGCTTGGGAACGCGGCGGATGACAGCTGTTGCCTCATAGATTCCCCCCCACCCCCCAAAAAAAAAAATCTCCCCATCCTCCCCCCCCCCCCCCGCTTGGCAGGCTGAGGGAAGCCTTTCCAGCTGGCAGTTGCCACGCTTCTCGCTGGCCAACTCCCAACTAGGCGGGAGCCATCCCGGCAGCCTTTGTTTGGGGGGCGGGGGTTGGGGGGGGCTGAGAAGAAGGCTCTTTCTCCCTCCCGAGCCGCAAATCAAAACGGTGGTCCCGACAAAAAGGTTTGACGCGGCGGCGGCGAGGCTTTCCCGGGGCCTGCTCGCCGCCGCTCATTTATTCGTGCCTCAAACTCTGCCCCCCCCCCCCCCCCGGGCGCTCATCGGAAACGCCGCCTGGCTTCATGCTGTCAAAGTTCCGGTCAACAACCTTTGTGGCGGGGGTGGGGGGGGGGGTGAGGCCCACCCCCACTGTGATATTCGGCATGAGGAAACAAGCTGCTCACTGGTTAATGAGAGAGAATGAATGCAACGAGGGGGACGGCCGGGGGGGGTGTCCTTTTTTTTTTTCTGTCCTTGAATATTTGGAGCAGTTTTCCAGGACTAAAACGTAAAGGCTGCACTGCCAAAGTGACCTTTGGATTTGGGGGAAGACAAAATGCAGCTCCGTCATCGTCATGGCATCAGAATCAGAATCAGAATCATCTTTATTGGCCAAGTATGTAGAACACACAAGGATCAGTGGTAGAATACAAGACTAGAACAGTTGGTGCAGAAAATCATTGAACCATTTTCAAGTGACCAGTAGCAGTATTTGTAGTACAAGAAGTGTGCAATTGTGCAGATGTCCTTGAGCGCTTTCAAGTGTCTGGTGCGGTGGAGTATAAATCAGTGACTGTTTAGGGAGTTAATGGCTAGAGGGAAGAAGCTGTGCAAGTGTCTGCTGGATTTGGTGCGCATGGATCGGTAGCGCCTGCCTGAGGGGAGTAGCTGGAAAAGGTGGTGGGCAGGGTGCGGGGGATCCAATAGGATTTTCCGTGCCCTTGTCTCGATTCTGGCAGTGTGCAAGTCCTCAAGAGTGGGTAGGGCGGTGCCACTGATTTTCTTCCGCCGCCCTAACTGTTCGTTGAAGTTGGATTTTGTCCTTTTTTCTGGCGGCCCCAAACCAAACCGTGATGGAAGAACACGGGATTGATTCGATGACTGCCGTGTAGAACTGACGTAGCACGTCCTGTGGCAGGCCATGCTTCCTCAGCAGCCGCAGGAAGTACATCCTCTGCTGGGCCCTTTTCAGGATGGAGTTGATGTTGACCTCCCACTTCATGTCCTGGGAGACTGTGATTCCCAGGAACTTGAAGGTCTCGACGGTTGACACAGGGCAGCTGGATAGTGTGAGGGGCAGCTGTGGTGAAGGATGTTTCCTGAAGTCCACGATCATCTTTACGGTCTTGAGCGTGTTCAGCCCTAGGTTGTGTCGGTTGCACCAGAGCTCCAGCTGCTCCACTTGTTGTCGCTACGCAGACTCGTCGCCGTCTTTGATGAGACCGATGACCGTGGTGTCGTCTGCGAACTTTATGAGTTTGACAGCCGGGCTTGTTGAGGTGCAATCGTTTGTGTAGAGGGAGAAGAGCAGTGGAGAGAGGACACATCCCCGTGGGGCTCCAGTGCTAGTGGTGCGGGTTGACGATGTTGTTCCTCCCAGTCTCACATGTTGTGTCCGTCCCGTCAGGAAGCTGAGGATCCACCGGCAGATCGTAGGGGACACACTGAGCTGGAGAAGTTTGGGGGTGAGGAGTTCCGGGATGATGGTGTCGAACGCAGGGCTGAAGTCCACAAACAGGATCCTTGCGTAGGTCCCTGTGCTGTCGAGGTGCTCGAGGATGTAGTGCAGACCTATGTTGACTGCGTCCTCCGCAGACCTGTTTGCCCGGCAGGCAAACTGAAGAGGGTCCGGCAGGGGTCCGGTGACGTTCTTTAGGTGGTTCAGCACAAGGCCTTCAAAGGACTTCATGACCACAGACGTCAGAGCGACAGGCCTGTAGTCGTTCAGTTCCGATGTTGCCGGTTTCTTGGGAACTGGGATGATGGTAGACTGTTTGAAGCAGGATGGGACCTCACGCAGCTCCAGGGATCTGATGAAGATTTGTGTGAAGACCGGAGCCAGCTGGTCAGCGCAGACTTTCAGGCGGGAGGGGGACACTTTGTCGGGCCCCGCAGCTTTCTTGATCTTCTGCTGCTTGAAGAGCCGTCTCACGTCCTGTTCGTGGATCTGTAGGGGAGAGATTGAGGGTGGGGGGGTAGATAGAGTAGTTTCTGGTAGAGGTATGTGCGAAATGGCGGTGTCCTTTTCAAATCGGCAGAAAAACATGTTCAGCAAGACCCTTATTGTTCACTGTTTGGGGGGGATGACATTCTATAGTTTGTGATTGCTTTCAGGCCATTCCACACAGATGCAGAGTCGTTAGCAGAGAACTGGTTTTTCAGCCTCTCTGCATAGCTTCTCTTAGCTCTGCATGCTTTGGCTTTGTCCTTGGGCCGTGCAAAGCTGCCAAACGCGCGCCTTCTGCCCCTCTCGTTGACAGGGGGGGGGGGGTCTTCTTCTTGGGCGCCGCCGAATCCATCAAGCAAAGAAACGCACGGCTCAGCATCTGTTTTTTTTCTTTCCCCCCCCTCGCTCTTCTGTTTGCTTTGAAGGGCCAGGACGAGAATTTGCTGGGGGGGCAAACGGCCGCCGTCGAGGAGTCCCGTTTTTTTTGCCGCTTCTATTCCCGCTTTCAAATGGACGCGTGACTCTTTGAGCGCAATTCGGTTGCCATTTAGCGCACGGCGGGATGACGACGATACAATTTTAGCGCTGGAGCTCAGCCGGTCACCCTTTGTGTCTTGTCGCCGACTTTTGCAGATGCAGCAGCTGTTCTACGAGAACTACGAGCCCGACAAGACGGGCTTCATCCGCGAGCTGCGCAGCAGCAAGATTCACCGGGCCATCACGCTGCACCCCAACAAGAACCCGCCCTACCAGTACCGCCTGCACGCCTACCTGCTGAGCCGGCGGGCGGCGGCGCTGCGCCACCGCAGCGTGCGCCTCCACCGCGAGCTGGTCCAGATGGGGCGCCTGGGCGCCGGCGAGCCGAGCCACGAGGACCGGCGGCTGGGGGCGCCGCCCTCCTTCATGAGGTTCCACCCCCGCGTCCGCCGCGACGTCCCCGAGTGGGACTTCCTGACCGCCAGGCACCTCTTCTCCGCTTGGGATGGGCAGCCGCCCCGCCGCGGGACCGACGCGGCGCAGCGACGGGCCCTGGACGACATTGTCATGCAGGTTGGGGGGGACGCTTCCGATGGGGGGGGGGGCGCCGTCGAAAATACCAAACCCAACCAAAAGTCCCTTCCAAATAACTTGCCGGAGAGGTTCTCTTCCGATCCAGTCCAGTCCATCCTGGCTGATCTGGCGCTTCAGGGTTCCCTCAGGACCTTCAAGTTCATAAAAATCCATCAAAAAGGAAGTTGAAAAATGAAGTTCTTAATTGTCCTTAATTTCAGGGAAAGCTTCGAAAATCAATAAAAATCCTTAAAAAATTATTTTATTTGAAAATAAATTGACGTTTCATATTTTCTAAATTTTATTTTTTTCTTAGTGTACTTTGAGAATGAATTTAAGTTTACAGTCTGTCAAATCAAATATTGCTGAGCGGGCATGAAATCCACCGTGAATCCCCTGCTGAATGGAGAACAAGTCCTTAAAAATGGCAAAATCGGTCCCAAAAAGCCCTTAAAAGGTCCTTTAAAATGGCTAAGTTTGCCCCAAAAGTCCATAACAGGTCCTTAAAAATGGCCAAATTAGCTTGCAGAAGTCCTTAAAATGGCTAATTTAGCCCCAAAAGTCCTTAGAGGTCCATAAAATGGACAATTTCGCCCTTAAAAGGCCCTTAAAAATGTCTACATTGGCTTGCAAAAGTCCTTAAAATTGCCAAATTAGCCCGCAAAGGTCCTTAAAATGGCTAAATTAGCCCACAAAGGTCCTTAAAAGGTCTTTAAAAATGGCAACGTTTGCCCTCAAAAGTCCTTAGAATGGCAAAATCGTTATATAAGAAACGCGACGCGGAAGACGAGTACAGTCAGCGCCTCCTCACCTTTGCGAACACCTCTGCCGCAGGTGATGGAGATGATCAACGGCAACGCCAAGAGCCGCGGGCGCGTCATCGACTTCAAGGAGATCCAGTACGGCTACCGGCGGGTCAACCCGCTGTACGGCGCCGAGTACGTGCTGGACCTGCTGCTGCTCTACAAGAAGCACAAAGGCAAGAGCATGACGGTGCCGGTGCGCCGGCACGCTTACCTGCAGCAGACCTTCAGCCGCATCCAGTTCCGCGAGGAGCGGCCCACCGACGCCGCCGCTCTGGCGGGGCGCCTCCACCACCGCGCGTCGGACTCGCTCTCCTTCCTCAAGATGCTGGTCCCATTTCGGCCGGCGGCGGCAGAGACCGGTGCCGCCGCCGAACGTCCGGACGAGAAAATCAACATCCTGGTCCCGCTGTCGGGCCGCTACGACGTCTTTGCGCGCTTCATGGCTAACGTGGAGCGCGTGTGCCTGATCCCCGAGCAGAACGTCAAGCTCCTGGTCCTGCTGTTCAGCGCCGCCAACGCCAGCGAGCGGGTCCGGCAGGTGGAGCTGATGCGCGACTATCACATCAAGTACCCGCGGGCCGAGCTGGGGGTCAAAGCCGTGGCCGGCCCCTTCTCGCGGGCGCTGGCGCTGGAGGTGGGCACGGCGCACTTCTCCAACCGCTCGCTGCTTTTCTACTGCGACGTGGACCTCCTGTTCACCGCCGACTTCCTACGGCGCTGCAGGGCCAACGCGGCGGCGGGCCGCTCCGCCTACTTCCCGGTGGTCTTCAGCCAGTACGACCCCGAGGTGGTGTACGGGGGCGGGGCTGCCGCCGCCGCCGCCGACGTCGACCGCTACGCCTTGAGCGCCGGCACGGGCCTGTGGAGGAACTTTGGCTTCGGCGTGGTGTGCGCCCATAAGGGGGACCTGCTGCGCGCGGGGGGCTTGGACACCTCCATCCGGGGCTGGGGCCTGGAGGACGTGGACCTGTTTGACAAGTTCCTGCGCTCGGGCGCCGCCGCCACCGCCGCCGCGCCCTTCCGCAGCAGCGACCCGGGCGTGGTGCACGTGCATCACCCGGTCGCCTGCGACCCCGAGCTGCAGCCCAAGCAGTACAAGATGTGCTTGGGGTCCCGGGCGTCCTCGCGGGGCTCCGTCCGCCAGCTGGCCCGGCTCTGGCTGGACAAGAACCACGCGGGCCCCCCGCCGCCCGTCAACGCCTCGCTCAGGACGGCCTGAGACGGCTGGGGACGCCGCACCTAATTTATTTCTTCCGCTCGTACAAAAACCCCCGAACGACGACAACGCCTGAATTTCACATCTAATTGATTGATTTTGACGATCGGAACAGGCGACTCGGGCTCACCAAAGACCCGCCCGGGCGCCTGCCCCCCCCCAACCCTGGTGCAGACAAAGAGACGCTTGCGAAACACTCTCGGTTGTTGAGTCAACGTCGGCGGGCCCCACAGTCGCAAAGTGGAGCGGGAACTTTGCGGGGGGGGGGGGGCTTGTGCTTCCTTGTCGGGCCACGTGTGACGACACAAAGATGGAATGACGTCTTTCTTGTTTTGATTTGCTTTTCTATTCTCCTTTGACTCTGTCCAAGTGGAGTGTTTTTCTATTCAACAAATAATAATAAAGTAGGGGGGGGGGGGTGACAAAACATTCCTGAAAATTCCATCACTGAAAATCTGCAGCCGCTTTCACAACAGCTGCAGCTGGAACACGGCGGCGCTTGACTCTGACGTTCTCGATTGGCATCAAATCACCAAAGTGATCGCATAAAACGCGGACAGTTGCGCAATCTTCACCACTTTTCCCTCCTTAACGAACTCGAACCCGTTATCGTTTGAAGCCGTTTCTGGATGAAAAAAATATGTCCTTTTTTTTTCTGTCCCTCGTCAATCCGTTTCAATTCCAAGCGGCGACTCTGCGTTCCAAATACGCATCGGCGGCGCGGAGCCATCCGAAACTTCCCTTTTCACACGTTCACATCAATTCCGTTTCCGACTTTTAAATGACTGCAGAAACAAAAAGGCTCTGAAAAATGACAATGCTTCAAGAAATACTGGTTGTTGGTTGCGAAACAGAACAAGGTGCACGCCAACATTTTCAGCTCCCTTCAGTGTCTGCATTGCTCAACCTCACAAATATTACCGCATGGATGGAGACCACGGGTCGGGGGGCAAGCCAAAATGTTGAAAGAGCCATCTTGGACCAAAAGGTCTTTGATTAGCATCACCTCTCCAAAAGCCTGAAGTTGGCTTAACCCTCATGCAATAATGACGAAAGTTACGTCCTCGGGAATTGTCCCAAAAATGTCCCTCTTCCAATGTGCAACAACTTTTTTTCACTTTCAACCCCTCAAAATGTTCAGTGGCATCTGGCCAAGACATAGATATATGTATTTATTTATTTAGATTTGGCCCCCTCTATGAGCCGCAGCAGCAGGAGTACGTCAATTTACACAGTAACTATGCTGCATATGTACATTAAAAAAAAAACACCCAGTCCAAGTCTTGCATATGACATAAATAGAGCCTTGAATATGTCACCAAACCGCAGGAACAGAATTTTTCTTCATGCCTGCTTTTTTCTGCAATGGCCATTTTCAACATAATGTGACATCAAACAGGATTGTCCCATTTTAGGCTGCGCTTTGAAGGGCGACAACTTTTTTCACTTTTGAATTTTTTTCACTTTCAACTTTCAAAATGTTCAGTGGCATATGGCCAAGACATACATACATATATTTATTAATTGATTTATATTTGGCGCCCTCTATGAGCCGCAGCAGCAGGAGTGTGTCAATCACACAGTAACTATGATGCATATGTAAATAAAAAAAACACCCAGTCAAAATCTTGCATATGACATAAATAGAGCCTTGAATATGTCACCAAACCGCAGGAACAGACTTTTTCTTCATGCCTTCTTTTTTCTGCAATGGCCATTTCAAAATAATGTGACATCAACCAGGATTATCCATCCCAATTATAGGCTGCGCTTTGAGGGGTGACAACCTTTTTCACTTTTTCACAACTTTCAAAATGTTCAGTGGCATACGGCCATAGCCGTACATATCTAGTTTGTATTGGTTTTTACTTTTTTCTCCTGTATGAATAACAAAATGAGTGTCGTGTTAAGACCCCCGGAGCGAACGCCGAGGGCGGAGGAGGACGGCGGCGGCGGCGGCGACGGCGACGTCGAAGGTGGCCTGCGGGGGAGAGGCGGGGACGGGCGGGGGGCTAGGTGCCGGTCGTTGGACTGGTGACCGAACCCCCCCCCCCCCCCGCACGGACCTACGCGCCCGCCCCGTGGCCCGACTCCCCGAAAGTTGAGTCTTTCTGGGTAACGTCTTTGCAAGAGAGCCGTCGACATTACCAAACAATGTGCACAAAATGGCGGAAAAGTACTGCGTCGATGTCTTTGATCAGTACTGTTCAATGTGACGTGCACATACGATCATATCCATACACACGGATGCAAATAGACCTCGCTCAACAAACTAGACCGTTTATTCGCATGAAAATGACGAACTGAATGTTTTCTCAATGACGTACAGAGTAGGCATGAGAATGATATCTTTGGCTCTACCGCCACCTGGTGGAAAGTGAGGTAAAACTCACACTACAATTCTCACGCTTTGATTGTCTTCGTGAGACGCCGCTGATGTGATTTGTGCAGAAATGGAGAAAAATGCACGATAAAACACCAGGTTTACAGTCTATTGAAAATTGGAATTTATAATGGGCGTCAATGTGTCATTTTTGGGCGTTTTACTTTTACTGTATTCATAAAAATACACGATGTCATAAAAACCAACTGTAGTGTTCAAAAATGTCCACCAAAGTGTCATTTTGAACTTTCACCCCTTCTGACATCCTAGGCAAAATTTCAGCTTCGTGGAGTTATTTTTCACTGTTTTGGCTGTGGTGTGCAACAGTCCAAAATTGTCCAAAATATCCAATTTTGGGACAATTACTGCATGAGGGTTCATTAAGGACGAGGATGACCTGCTGATTGATCATTGGAAAATAAAAAAAACCAGGAACGACAGAGATTACCTGCATCTGACGACCACGCGGGTGATTACCTCCTCTTTGACTGCATTCGGGTTATTTGAAGCCATGACTGCGAAGACACAAGACGACTTGATGTCAAAAACCTCAAATGGAGATGGCCGTCGGAAAGTCTGCGACGGTGCGGCTGCATGAGTGGCTGCTGCTGAAGTTGAGGATGAGGAGAGAGGAGCCGTCTTTGGACCTGAGAGTCGGCGCTGGGGATTGAAACGGATCGACGTGGGACAGGAGAAGCCAAAGTGGTTGACTTTGAAACTTAGCGCGTGCACATATGGATCCCCTTTGATTGTCTCTCCGCTTTCATCTCCAACCGCTTCAAACAACAAAGCCGATAAAGCGGCTCAGCTTGCACGACTTTTAGGTGACGCCTTGTTTGACGCCTCGCTTGCTTTTGGTGGCGGGCGGAAGGGCGTCACGGACGAGATGGAACCGCCCCCAACGCTGACGGGCAACCAAATCAAGTCGACGGGCGGCGCGGTGGGTCACTCACTCGGGAAAGGACGACGCGGGTAAGTTCGCAGCTCTTTCGTGTTCGGGGGGGGGGACTGTCGCGATGGAGTCCTCCCCCTCCTGATGGAAGAAGATATCAATTGATCCTTTTTCCCCATCAATCGGAAAAGAAAAGGAAATTTTGAACTCGGCAAGCGTCTCCCGCAGATGAACGCCTTCCACTCCCTCGCACGACGTTTGTTCTCGTTTTGGCTTTTTCGTCCGGGTCCGTTCCCTTTGAAATCATGGCAACTTTGTGCAAGTTGCAAATGCTTGTGGGCTGCCGTGAGCAAAGCGCGTCTGCTGCTCGCTGTGTGCCAAACATGCGACGCGATGCGAAACACATCCGGCCTGAAACCGCTTTCCAAAGTCAAACAAGGCGTCATAAAAGTCGTGCAAGCTGAGCCGCTTTATCGGCTTTGTTGTTTGAAGCAGTTGGAGATGAAAGCGGAGAGACTCAAAGGGGGATCCATATGTGCACACGTTAAGTTTCAAAGTCAACCACTTTGGCTTCTCCTGTCCCACGTCCTTCCGTTTCAATCCCCAGCGCCGACTCTCAGTTCCAAAGACAGCTCTTCTCTCCTCATCCTCAACTTCAGCAGCAGCCATCCATGCAGCCGGACCGTTGCAGATGCGAGCTCAGAGACCTTCCTGCGGTCCTCAGAGCCATCCCCGAGGCCCGCAGATGCATCCGCGTGGTCGTCAGATGCAGGTAATCTCCGTCGTTCCTGTTTTTTTAATTTTCCAATGATCAATCATCAGGTCATCCTCGTCGTTACTTATGAGTGTCCATCCTTCCGCATTCAGTCGAGTCTCGGGCAATTTGAAAACAATGGTCTAGATCGGGAGTCGGCAACCGGCGGCTCCGGAGCCGCGTGAGGCGCTTTAGCGCCGCCCTAGTGGCTCCCTGGAGCTTTTCCAAAAAGGTTTGAACATGGAAAAAGTTTGGGGAGAACAATCTGGCAAAGAATGGCAAACTGAAGGAGCGAGAGAAGCATTTTTAAAACGGTACACGTCAGCTACAAAAGTGAACACGCTGCAAAAGTGCGCCCGGTGCCTCGTTCGTCTCCGGGGCAGTTCTGGCTGTCGCTCCTTCTGGCGTGCGGGAGGCTGCTTGATCGAAAAATGGAGCTTTGGTCAAAAAAGGTTGGGTCCCTCTGCTCTACAGGACGCCTGCAGGGGCAAAACCATTGAACCATTTTCAACTGACCAGTAGCAGTATTTGTAGTACAAGAAGTGTGCAATTATGCAGATGTCCTTGAGCGCTTTAAAGTGTCTGGTGCGGTGGAGTATAAGTCAGTGACTGTTTAGGGAGTTAATGGCGAGAGGGAAGAAGCTGTGTAAGTGTCTGCTGGATTTGGTGCGCCTGCCTGAGGGGAGTAGCTGGAAAAGGTGGTGGGCAGGATGCGGTGGATCCAGTAGGATTTTCCGTGCCCTTGTTTTGATTCTTGAAGTGTGCAAGTCCTCAAGTGTGGGTAGGGCGGTGCCAATGATTTTTTTCCGCCGTCCTCACTGTCCGTGAAGTCGGATTTTGACCTTTTTTTGTGGCGGCCCCAAACTAAACCGTGATAGAAGAACACGGGATTGATTCGATGACTGTCGTGTAGAACTGACGTAGCACGTCCTGTGGCAGGCCATGCTTCCTCAGCAGCCGCAGGAAGTACATCCTCTGCTGGGCCCTTTTCAGGATGGAGTTGATGTTGACCTCCCACTTCATGTCCTGGGAGACTGTGATTCCCAGGAACTTGAAGGTCTGGACGGTTGACACAGGGCCAGTTGGATAGTGTGAGGGGCAGCTGTGGTGAAGGATGTTTCCTGAAGTCCACGATCATCTCTACAGTCTTGAGCGTGTTCAGCCCTAGGTTGTGTCGGCTGCACCAGAGCTCCAGCTGCTCCACTTGTTGTCGCTACGCAGACTCGTCGCCGTCTTTGATGAGACCGATGACCTAAACGGACAAAAACGGGGCCAAGACTAGGGAGCGCGTAACCGAGGCTGCCCTCCGTGTCGGCGCCATCTTGTAATTATGTCAACTCAAGTGCAATCACATTCATCAATGAATGGCTTCTGGTCAGAACTTCTCAGCTGCCGGTGAACCTGGCCGATCTTCGACCCCACTTTTCTCCAGATTGTTGCTACGTTTCTCCATTTTCTCTTATCGCTTCTATGGTTTTCTTCTCTTTTCTTTATGACCGCCATTTTTTTTCATTTTTCTTCTTGGTGCTACCGCTATTTTTATTTGCGTTCTTTGTGACAGGGGGTTCACTTTGGCCTGGGGTGTCAAGTTCAGCATTCGCTTCAATGATATCTGGCGCCATCTAGCGTCGTGAATGGGTATAATGTCTAGACCCCGAATATAAGACGACCCCCACCTTTTTCAGTCTTATTTCAATGCAAAAAAAAAAACGTCTTATATTCGGGCCAATACGGTAGATGAATACAGCATGCGCCAAGATGGCTCTTTCACCATTTTGGCTTGCCCCGACCCGTCGGGGTCTCCATCCATGCGGTAATATTTGAGGTTGAGCAATGCAGAGATTGAAGGGAACTGAAAAATTTGGCGTCCATCTTGTTCCCTGCCAGACCTGGCCACGCAACGATGGGGAACACGCCGCCGCCAGACAACAGGATTGTGTGGAATGCGCTCTCAAAGAAAGTTGGTGTGAAGACGCAAGGTACCGAGGAGGAGCCTCAGCAGTGGTACAAGTTCGATGAGGTCAGTTGATTTGCAATCTCCTCCATCGCATCGTTCTGCTGACAGAGAACGTTGGAGCACATTTTGTTGATGTTGTCGGCATCTTGCAGGTGTTTGGAGCTTCCACCACCCAGATCGAAGTCTATTGCAGGCTTGCGTCTCCCATCTTGGATGAGGTCTTCTCCGGTTGCAAGTGCACCGTAATTGCGTCAGTACACACGCGCGCAACCGCCCAGCACAAATTCTTCTCCTTTTGACGAATGTCCGTGGCCCAAAAAAAAAAAAATTGCTGGAAACAATCCATAGCAGGTCCACACGACGTAGCGACAAACACCATGTGACAAAACAAAACACAAAAGCAACCAAAACCGAAAACAAAAGGCTCTTGAAGGCACCTGCCGACGCGACGGCCATCTACTTGGACCTGAATGATCAATGGAAATTGCAAACTCCTCCCTCATTCGGCGATGCGTCCAATTGTGGCCAGACATCGCAAATTCCCGGAGGGGCTGAACATTGTTCTTGGTGGATGCGTTGCAGTTACGGGCCGATGGGAACGGGCAAGACGCACACCATGATGGGAGAAGGGCGTCAGGATGCGGGCTTCACCTGGTGCCAGGCAAGTTTTGACGCGCCTCTCATTGGGGTGACGTCCCCCCCCCCCGCCCGGAAACGTTTCCCGACCGCTTGGCTCTCGTTACGCTCGCAGGACTCGCAGGCAGGCATCATCCCCAGATTCATCCACCATATTTTTGAGAGGCTGCCTGGCAGCAACTTCTCCGTCAAATTGTCACTGTTTGAAATCGACAACGAGGACGTCTTGGATCTGCTGAGTGGGGACGCGGCGGTGCTGCCGAATCATCTGCAGCTTTGCGACGACCCGAAGGTACCTTTTCCAGAGGTTCAGACATTGGAGAGGAGGTCCCCCCACCCCAAAACCCACAAGGGACTCCCCGATTCGAGGGACTCCGTTGATGAAGACTGTTGGGCCTTACTTCAAAAAGTGGCCGTTTGTCTCCCAACTGGCTCAGAAAGCACAAATGGCGCCTTGTCCATTTTGAAACACGGCCAGCGCGCTCAGCTGTTGTGTCGCCGGCAGTACGGCGCGGCGGTCAGAGGCCTGCGGGAGGTGACGCTACGCAATGCCGATGAGGCCTACCCGATCCTCGAGCGCGGGTTCGCCAGGAGGAAGACGGCCCGCACGCCCATCAACGACCGCTCCAGGTAGGACGCACGCGCCGCCCTGCCTTTTGATTCGGAAAGGTTTTGACTTGCGCCTTTCACTCGTCTTGAATTTGTGCGCAGCCGCTCGCACGTGGTCTTGAAAGTGACCATCTGGATAAAGGAGATCGAGGCGGACAGGACTGGGCGAATCACGACCGGGACACTCAACCTGGTAAAGCAAACTTAAAGGGACCGGACAAGTGTCGACACACATGCCCGAGTCCTCAGACTCCCGTTTTTTGATGCTTTGCAATGCTTTGCTCTTGGCGTTGTACCTTGTGGCTTTGTGTCGGGTGCAGGTGGACCTGGCGAGTAGCGAGGACTTCAAGCACTACCGCGTGCCGGACGTGCGGGCGCAGGAGGCGGAATACATCCAT
Source organism: Hippocampus abdominalis (assembly GCA_018466805.1). Lineage (NCBI taxonomy): Eukaryota > Metazoa > Chordata > Actinopteri > Syngnathiformes > Syngnathidae > Hippocampus > Hippocampus abdominalis. The sequence continues at coordinate 27,722,221 of CM031696.1, read as the reverse complement.
CAATCTCTCCTGGCGCTGGGCCGCGTCATCACGGCTCTGGCGGAGAAGAGACCTCACGTCCCGTACAGGTGCAGCGCCCGCACACACACGCCCGATGACCGATGTCGATGGTGGAGCTGACCTTAAACGACTTCCTGTAGGGACTCCATCCTGACACGCGTCCTGCAAGACTCGTTGGGGGGGACGACCAAGAGCACCATCATCGCCACTGTGCCGTGGTTCTCCAGTGACCTTGAGGTGCGTTTGTCCCACCGTGGTAAAAAAAATATTGAGATGGAGATGACATGGACTTGGACTCTAGTTTATTGAGTCCACCATGAGGCAAAGGAACCGTCCATCCAGACAACGGTCTGATGTCAGTTTTTTGGGCCTTCAACTGTACATCATCTTTTTTCAAACGACGATTTCAAACGACGACATTGCACGGATGAGGATCTCAAGTACGTCTTTGCGTTGCCTACAGGGGACGCGAATCACGCTAAAGTACGCCAGCAAGGCCAGGAACATCATCAACAAGCCCGAGGTGGACCAAACGGTCAGAGAGTGGGTGCCCATGGAGGTGAGGTGCACCGCGGCACACGCCAGCGCACGCGGCTTCCAATCAACGACACGCTGCACTGTTCACCCTCTGATGCACGACATGGGGCGAAAGTGACCCGGCTGAGTTTTTGGTTTGGATCAATTAATTTCTTTCGGTATTCCTCAAGTCACTTGTTTTTGACCATCCATCCATCCATCCATTTTCCACCGCTTATCCGAGGTCGGGTCGCGGGGCCAGCAGCTTTAGGAGGGAAGCCCAGACTTTCCCTCTCCCCAGTGACTTCTTCGAGCTCTTCCTGGCGGATCCCGAGGCGTTCCCAGGCCAGCTGGGTGACATCGTCTCTCCAGCGTGTCCTGGGTCGTCCCCGGGGTCTCCTGCCAGTGGGACATGCCAGGGAACACCTCATCAGGGAGGCGTCTAGGAGGCATCCTAATTAGATGCCCGAGCCACCTCATCTGGCTCCTCTCGATGTGGAGGAGAAGCGGCTCGACTCTGAGCCCCTCCCGGATGACCGAGCTTCTCACCTCATCTCTAAGGGAGAGTCCGGACACCCTGCGGAGAAAACTCATTTCGGCCGCTTGTATCCGGCATCTCGTTCTTTCGGTCACAACCTGCTTGAAGGAGCCAACAGGACCTCATCATCTACAAAAAGCAGAGATGCAATACTGAGGCCACCAAAACGGACCCCCTCAACTCTTTTGGCTGCGCCTAGAAATTCTGTCCATAAAGGTGATGAACAGAATCGGCGACAAAGGGCAGCCCTGGCGGAGTCCTGCCCTCACCGGAAACGATTCCGACTGCAGGCAATACGAACCAAACTCTGACATCGGCAGTATCGGGACCAGACAGCCCGTATCAAGGGGCTCGGTACCCCATACTCCCGAAGCACCCCCCCACAGAACTCTCCCGAGGGACACGGTCAAACGCCTTCTCCAAGTCCACAAAACACATGTAGACTGGTTGGGCGAATTCCCACATACCATCGAGGACCCTGCTAAGGGTGTCGAGCTGGTCCACTGTTCCACGGCCGGGACAAAAACCACACTGCTCCTCCTCAATCTTGAGTCTCGACTTCCTGACGGACCCTCCTCTCCAGCACCCCTGAATAGACCTTACCAGGGAGGCTGAGGAGTGTGATTCCTCTGTAGTTGGAACACACCCTCCGGTCCCCCTTTTTAAAAAGAGGGACCGCCACCGCGGTCTGCCAATCCAGTGGCACTCTCCCCGATGACCACGCGATGCTGCAGAGGCGTGTCAACCAGGACAGCCCCACAGCATCCAGAGCCTTGAGGAACTCTGGGCGGATCTCATCCACCCCTGGGGCCTTGCCACCGACGAGCTTTTTAACCACATCGGTGACTTCAACCACAGAGATAGGAGATCCCACCTCAGGGTCCTCAGACTCTGCTTCCTCCAATGAAGGCGTGTTGGTGGAGTTGAGGAGGTCTTCGAAGTACTCTGCCCACCGGTTCACAACGTCCCGAGTCGGAAGTCAGCAGCGCCCCATCCCCACTGTACACAGTGTTCGTGGTGCACTGCTTCCCCCTCCTGAGACGTCGGATGGTGGACCAGAATTTCCTCAAAGCCGTCCGGAGGTCGGCTTCCATGGCCTCACCTCACCGAAGCTGCGTTCCGCTTAGCCAGTCGATACCTGTCAGCTGCCTCTGGGGTCCCGCAGGCCATAAAGGCCCGATAGGACTCCTTCTTCAGCCTGACGGCATCCCTTACTGCTGGTGACCACCAGCGAGTACGGGGGTTGCCGCCATGACAGGCACCAACCACCTTACGGCCACAACTCAGATTGGCCGCCTCAACAATAGAGGCGCGGAACATGGTCCATTCGGACTCAATGTCCCCCGCATACCCCGGGACAAGCTCTGTCGGAGGTGAGAGTTGAAACTCCTTCTGAATGGGGATTCCGCCAGATGCTCCCAACAAAAAAAAAAACGCCACTGGAGTTCTGATCGGGGGGGCCGTTCCTCCCAATCACGCCCTTCCAGGTCTCACTGTCATTGCCCACGTGAGCATTGAAGTCCCCCAGCAGAACAAGGGAGTCCCCAACAGGAATAATCTCCAGCACACCCTCCAAGGACTCCAAAAAGGGTGGGTACGCTGAGCTGCTGTTGGGTGCATATGCACAAACAACGGTCAGGACCCGTCCCCCCCCCACCCGAAGGCGGAGGGAGGCAACCCTTTCGTCTACCGGTGTCAACCCCAATGTACATGCACTGAGCCGGGGGGGCAATGAGTATGCCCACACCTGCTCTGCGCCTCTCACCGTGAGCAACTCCAGAGTGGAAGAGAGTCCAACCCCTCTCGAGAGAACTGGTACCAGAACCCAGGCTGTGTGTGGAGGAAAGTCCCGACTATATCCAGTCGGAATTTCTCTACCTCACACACCAGCTCGGGCTCCTTCCCTGCAAGAGAAGTGACATTCCACGTCCCTAGAGCTAGCTTCCGCAGCCGAGGATCGGACCGCCAGGGTCCCCGCCTTTGGCTGCTGCCCAGCTCACATTGCACCAGACCCCTTAGGCCCCTCCCATGGGTGGTGAGCCCATGAGAAGGGGGACCCATGTTGCCTCTTCGGGCTGAGCCCGGCCGGGCCCCATGGGTGTAGGCCCCCGGCCACCAGGCGCTCGCCAACGAGCCCCACCTCCAGGCCTGGCTCCAGAGGGGGGGCCCCGGTGACCCGCGTCCGGGCAAGGGAAACTTAGATCCATTAATTTTAATCATCATAAGAGGTCTTTGCGCCGTGCTTTGTTTGCCATGGGTGACCCTGCCAGGGGCATAAAGCCCCAGACAACTTAGCTCCTAGGATCATTGGGACACACAAACCCCTCCACCGCGGTAGGGTGACGGCTCACGGAGGGGTTGTTTTTGACCATCATACACAATGATTTGATCTTTTTCCTTTCTTACTTTTTGAATCAGAAACATTTTTCCATCACTCCCCTTCGAACGGGTCAACATGGGTCTAAAAATGACCCACATTCATTTCCAAAGATATTTGAATTGCACATATTCGACTGGGTGCGGTTGACTTTGAGCGTGACTTGTTACAAAGTTGCAGGTACCGTAACCTTGTCGTGCTTTTTGATTTTCTTGGTTCCAGAGACCTCGTGCACTGTACTTTGAGGAAATGGAAAACCTCTCTCAATCGCCTTACGGAAGACTCCTCTGATCCAGAAGACTCCTCTCATCAATCTCCTGAAGAGGAAACTCCGACGCTCGCTTTGATGTGATGACACGAGACCGTTATTATGCCGTCTGTGATGCAAATGGAAATGTACCGCTTGCGGGATACTTCATAGCTCCCTAAACGGAGTTTTATCTTGTTTACGTTGGCCTTGTGTGATGAATTTGGCGCACTTGCGGTCGATATGTGACATGTGTGTCGTCCATTTTTGGAAGTTGCTCCAGATGATTTTATTGAGTACAGGTGGCTCAACGAATAAAACGGAGGAAATTCGACACACCCTTTATTTGTCGGTGTCGGCCTACTACTCATTGCATTGTCTTGTTTCAGGTTTCACAAGAGTCACTGCAAGGTTTTCTCTCTCTCTCTCTCCCCCTTCCATATAACGGTTGGATAGCTCAGTTGTTGGTAAGGCACCGGTTTGGGAGACGGGGGTTCGAATCCTGCTTGGGGCAAAAAAAATAAAATATGCGCACATAACACCATCCAGGGACCCACCTTGGGCAAGACCCTTCACGCTAATGCCGACCTCGTACAATGGTGAGGTCTGCGTGAGGTGCTGGGGAACCAGAGCACCTTGATGAAAAATGGGGGCGACTGGAACAAAGCGGAGATGCGATAACATGGCTCTGTATGGAATGCTACTACAGTGAATCTCCTCGACAAACGAAGCATGTTTGCAGCAAGAACATTTTCACAACGGGGGTTTTTTAGCAATGCAACGCCCATGCTGCGTCTGACTCGGAACAATAACAGATACTTCCTGGTATCCCGGTGGCTTTTTCCTTCCACGATCTCACTGTCTCTAACTCGACCTCCAGACATGGGACGTTTCGTCGTCTTCGGTGGCCATAGTTGGCGCGATGGAACTCGCCTTGTCTCGAATTAGCGCTCCAGTTAGCGTAAGGCAGGGGTGGCCTCCATTTCCAGCCTCTGATTTGACGCGTCGACTCGGCCCGAATTCAAAGGAGCGCGCTGAGGACGGCGAAGGATTCCCGCCCCACCTCCCGACGGCACCGGAGGGAGCTCTCGTGCGGAACGGAGTTGACGATCATCGCGCTCCTCGTTTTAGCCTCATACGGTTTCGCTTTCGCTTTGGAATATTCGGAACAAAATCACCGAAGATCGAGTGACGTCATGAACGCGCTGTGACAGATGCGGTTCGTCATGCGCCGCCTTTGCAGACGTTCCTTCAAGTGACTCGGAATGGTTTGGATGCAGGTCAATGAGTCGAAGAATGCGTGGCCCAAGCCGGACCTGCGGCAGGGTTTGGACTTTCTGGACCCGGATTTGAAACCGGTGCTCAGAAGTGGTCATTTTCTTTGCTGGTAAAGACGCCTTACGATACACCAGTATTGCGGTCCTCGTGCCGATCCTTGGCCTCGAGGACTGGCGCGAGAACCGTAAGTCGGTCCTTGACCTCGGAGGCAGGTCCTCGAGTCCTCGGACCGCACAATTCATGAAGAAATCAAAACAAATTCCAACCGAGGGAGACCCGCATTGTTGGATTTGTCTAGCGCCTTAAGAGGGGCGGGGCTGCGACTGGCAGGTGCCTGTTAGCGCAATGTAAAAAGAGCGGCATCACCGTTAGTTTTAGTCACGGTCAGTTCCCGTTGGTGTCTTCTCCGCCAGAGTCGTGATGACGCGGCCCAACGCCAGGAGAGACTGATTGATATTTCTTGCCTCCTTCGCCCGCTCGTCCGGCACGCGGTAGTGCTTGAAGTCCTCGCTACTCGCCAGGTCCACCTGCACCCGACACAAAGCCGCAAGGTACAACGCCACCAGCAAGCATCAAAAAATGGAGTCTGAGGACTCGGGCATGTGTGTCGACACTTGTCCGGTCCCTTTAAGTTTGCTTTACCAGGTTGAGTGTCCCGGTCGTGATTCGCCCAGTCCTGTCCGCCTCGATCTCCTTTATCCGGATGGTCACGGACAAGACCACGTGCGAGCGGCTGCGCACAAATTCAAGTCGGGTGAAAGCCGCAAGTCAAAACCTTTCCGAATCAAAAGACGGGGCGGCGGCTTTCGTCCTACCTGGAGCGGTCGTTGATGGGCTTGCGGGCCGTCTTCCTCCTGGCGAACCCCGAAGATGATCAATGTGACATCTGCTCATCAATAAGAATGGCATTGATCAATTGCTGCCATGACAGGCGTAAGACCCTCGATGAGCACACGAGAAAATCCACCTTGAAATGGACACAGTTGGAAAAAGAGACGAGTTGAGCACACACACACGCAGACTTTTCCTTTTCTTTTCCGATTGATGGGGAAAAAGGATCAATTGATATCTTATTCGATCAGGAGGGGGAGGACTCCATCGCGACAGTCCCCCCTCCCCCCTCCCGAACACAAAAGAGCTGCGAACTTACCCGCGTCGTCTTTTCCCGAGCGAGTGACCCGCCGCGCCGCCGCCCGTCGACTTGATTCGGTTGCCCGTCAGCGTTCGGTGGGCGCTTCCATCTCGTCCGCCCGCCACCAAAAGCAAGCGAGGCTGCGTGATGGATGACGTCGGCAACATGGCGCGCATGGAAAAAGGGACGCCTGCCCGCCCGCCCGCCCTTTCCATCAAGTCAGTCCAACAAAGAGCGCAGACGACGAGCACGAAGAAGAAACGCAACTCTCCCTCCGCCGTCCGTCGTTGGTGCGCCACGGGGGAGCGGCGCTCCATTCCGCCGAGGGGCTCCGCCCCCCCCCCCCTCGGGAATGGCGGGCGCGCTTGCGCTCGCGCGGAGCAGTCTTTGTAGTGGGTTCCGGTCGGACGCGGCATGGACACCGGCCCGGAGGAGGAGTCCTTGTTCCTGAGCCGCGTCCTGGCGGACCTGGACGCCCGGCGAGCGCGCGCGTCCGAGCAGCAGGCACTGCGCGCGCGCGTGGAGCCGGCGCACCCGGCCGAGCTGCGCGCGCTCCCGTTTCGCGCGGCCGGTCCGGAATCGGCGGCGGAAGAGCGGGAGCGTGGAGGTCGCGGGCTGGCGGGCCCGCGCCCATGTCGCGGCTACGTCGACCCCCCCTGGCCGGAAACCTCGCAATCCGACTTCCTGTTGGATTGCGGCCAGGTGGCGTCCCTGGACAAACCGCACCACCTGCCCCGGTACTCGCCCTCGCGCCAGGGGCCCACGCCCCCTCCGAGGGAGCCCCGCCTCCCCTCCTGCCAACAGAAGAGGAACGACTTCCGCAAGATGGCCGCCCTCTGCCCGCAGGTCAGTCACGTGACTTTTCGCCCAGTGTTCATCGTGGATTGATTGACGGTTGACATCTGGGCTCGTATGTCGGGTGTCGGACGTCGGATATGAACAAACGGCCAGGACAAAAAAAACTGACCGGTCGCCATCAGGGGCGTCGCTTCCTGAGGATGCGCCCGGCTAAGCGAGACCGTTGGCGCGTGTGTCTCTCCGTTCCAGGCGTCGGCGTTCGATCGCCGTCCCGGACCGGCCCCCTTCTTCACCCGCAGCTCGGAGGCGGCCTATGGGAACCCGTACCGGGCGCCGCGCCGCGTCAAGCACGAAAGTCCGGATGGCCTCCAGGCGCACCGGGCCGCCGCCGGGCCCCCCATCGAGAGCCCGGCGGGGTCGGGAGCACCGCCCTCCGACCGAGACTCGGAGCCGTCGGCGGACGACATCAGCGACATGTTCCGCTTCCTGGACGAGATGAGCCTGTGCGAGTCGCCGGGCGCGGTGGCGTCGTCCTGCTACGACAGCGCCGCCTCTCTTGGGTGGGTGGTGGCGCGCCCCCACTTTGCCGTTTTTCCAAGCTGACCCAAGTCCGCCGCGATGTGTTTTGTCACCCGGCAGGTCGGACAGCGCCGAGAGTTGGGCGGAGCGCGGCGCGGTCCGGCCGGGCCGGCGGTGGCGGCGGCTGGACCGGCGGCTCCTGCGCTCGCTGGATGGCGAGCTGAAGGCCAGCGTGGGCCAGCTGGCGGCCATGATGGGCCGCATCGAGAACGAGTTGGAGTCGCTGTCGGCCGCGCGCGGCGAGATGGCGCAGGTGCTCGGCAAGCTCGACAAGATGGACCGCAAGATGCGGCGGCGTGACGCCGCAGGTCAGCCGCCGTCCGCTCGCTTCGCATTAACAGCGGCGTTTCATGAACGCTTTTAAATGATCCCGCGGGCCAATCGGACCCCCATGGGGGGCCCAATTTCGGCCCGCGGGCCGTATGTTTGACACCCCCTCCCAATCTCCTTCAACCAAAATGCGTGCCTTGTGTGCCCCCTGACCAGATGGTGGCGCTCGACAGCAGGACGCACCCGGGTCATCCTCGTGGCGACGGTCGCACGGGGGCCGCCGCCTCGCCGCCGCCGCCCCGCCGCCTATCTTTTGCCACCACAGGCTCACCAGCACCGACGCCGGGCCGAAGAAGGCGGCGGCGGCGGCGCGCTCGCCCAAGGAGGACGACGCCGACATCGGCGCCCGGAGTGCCTCGGCGCGCTCGTGCCGTCGCAAGCACGCCGTCAGACACGAGGACACGACGGGCCGGGACGCGGGCGTACAGGCAACGCGCACCAACACACGCAACCGTCTTAAGAGCCTAAACCGAGTTGCAAGCCCGACTCTCCCGTTTTTAACCCGATTTATCAACCCTAAGCCGGGGGGTCGGCAACACGCGGCTCCAGAGCCGCGTGCGGCTTTTTAGCGACATCTAGTGGCTCCCTGGAGCTTTATAAAAAAAACGTTTGAAAATGGAAAAAGATTTTGATAGTAAGCTAGTATAGTAATAGTAATAGTAAGCTCAAATCGATCTCGCTACATGTTGCAGCTCCGAAAAAGAAGAGCGGTGGTGTTGGTTTTTTAAAACGTACACTTTATTGATGCTTTTAACAGTCTCGCCAAACACGGACACGTCTGCATCCGACTCCGTGCCTTCTCTCTTCTCGTTCGACTCAAGAGGCGTTCAAAGACAGCCTCCGAAAAACGGAAATTCATGATCACTTCACTGACACGAAGAAAAGCGAAATGAATGCACCGAAACAAAAAAAATCAAGCGAGGAAATGACAAAGTAAATTTTGTGGAGGCGTTTGTGAACACACAACAAAGGAATGAAGAACATCAACAATTCGGAGACAGTCCAGTCTCCTCCATACATACAACATGTGTTTTCTTCCTTCTAAGTCAGGTGGTGTCAAACATACGGAACCGGCCCCCAAGGAACCCGCCTTGGAAAACCTCCTTTTGAATTCTTGCTTTTGCATGCGCAGGCGCCGGGGCGGGACCACCGCTACGCCGTCGCCCCGGCGGCGCGTCCGCCCAAGGCCGCCGCCGCGCACGCGGAGGAGCGCCACCTGCCGCCGCCGCCGCACGCCGCGGGAAGCCCGCTTTACTCCAACCTGCGGCACTCGTGCAACGCGGAGCGCAACCGAGCGGGAGACGGCGCCACGGGCGTGCGGGTAAGGGCCCCGCCTCCCCAGCGCAAATGCCACGCCCACTCCCATCTTTTGCACATGAAAACAAGCGACCGACTCCTTCGAACAATGCCGTCCGTCAAAGAACTCCTCCTTTGGTCCCCGCAAGGTTTGCAAACAGTTTCAAACTGTGTGATTTTTTTGGGGGCGTAGGCGGAGCCCGTGTCCGCCGACGAGCTGGCCTTCTGGTTGGAGGACGTTGACACGCCGGGATACGATTCGCTGCTGAAGCGCCGGGAGGCGGAGTTCCGCAGGGCCAAGATGTGCAAGCTGGCCGCCCTGGTCGGCGCCACGTTGGGAGTCATCCTGGTCATCGTGGTGGTGCCCGTCTGCGCCATGAAGCCGACGTCACACACGACAACAGCTAAGCTAGCTAGCCGAGCCGACACTCGAAGTTGGACGGACACGTTTTTCTGCCATTCTGTGTGTTTCCCTTTTTGTCCAAATATATTTTTTTGACGACAAAAACTGTCTTATCCACGGCGTCTTTTATTTGTTCTTTCTAAGTGTGTTTAGAAAGAGACGAAAATTATTTGGGAACTATTCCCCACAACAGCTAAGCTAGCTAGCCGAGCCGACACTCAAAGTCGGACGGACACGTTTTTTCTGCCATTCTGTGTGTTTCCCCTTTTTGTCCAAATATATTTTTTGACGACAAAATCTGTCTTATCCACGGCGTCTTTTATTTGTTCCACTGGGGGTTTAGCAAGTGTGTTTAGAAAGAGACGAAAATTGTTTGGGGACGATTTCTCTCCCCCCCGTTCTAGTTGAGATGGTATAACCCAAGAGGCAAAGTGCCGCTTGCTACTGTTGTCGCGAGTTGCCATTCGTTCGGACTAAAGCATGAGTCCAAAACGCCATCATGATCATTATTCCACAAACCAAAATCTCTTTCCTGTTACTCGTGTTCGTGCCTCAATAGGGCTCCACTCGTAAAAAGCAAAACTACAAACTCAAACGCGTGTTCGTTCAATGTTGTCAACTCATATCCGGATTCATTTGAGGCCATTTTTTCCCCTCACAATTCTCCGGAGACATTTTCATTCAAATTTGAAAATCCACAAGACTTTCATCTCTGACTGGACCCAAAGCGGCAGACTTTGTGGCCGGTGTGCCGGCCGTCCTTCGCGTTCGTTGTTTGGGGACTAACCCCCTCACGTTCTAGTTAAAATGGTATAACCCAAGAGGCAAGGTGCGGCTTGCCAGTTGTCATTCATGCCACTAAAGCATCAGTCGCACCCCATCCCGTCTTGTGTCATTATTGAAACAAGCATTCGTCCCTTCCGACACGATCCCCGCCATTCGGTGGGGCCGCAAAATACTCCCCGTCGGTCGGGAAGACGCTGCTTTTGAAAATCGGGTGCCTCCGCCGTTGCCCGTCAAAATATGCATTTTTTTTTTTTTTAAAGATTGTATGATTGCCTTTTACGACTGAGCCAGTAGAGGGCAATATAACCTTACTTGTGTTGATGGTGAGTGACGTGGGTTGGCCCTCTAAAAAAGGGACACGCCTTTTCTTTTTCTTTCTCTTCTCTGCACCTGTTGAATAAACACGCCGATACACGGCCGATGGAAAGCACCTCATTCAACGAGTCCTTCTTGGATGTAAGGCAGAAGGAGGCCAATCTGCACGCGCTGTAAAGCAACTCTGCTAACAATCTGGTATGCGAGAAAAAGCGAGCAAAAACAAGTGTATTCCAAAGAAGAAAAAAACAACAGGTCTTTCTTTTTTTTTTTTTTTGCAAAAGGGGAAAACATGCCAAAGGGGGAAAAAAAATAAAATAAAAAACATTCAAGATTTTGTCATGAGAGGAGGCCCCTCCCCCTTTTCCCCGCCCCTCAACAATTGCGGACCAAGGCGCCCGCAGCCGCTCGACGGTCAAAGGTGCGATTTTTTGGACCAATTGCAGCGCAAGAAAGACGCGACACGGAGCGCGCCGGAAAGGCGCCAGGACCTGCCAATCAAGTCAAAGGAGTCGGGGCAACAATTTTGGCAAACGTCGTCGTGCGGAGATAAAGCGTCGCCATGACGACAAAGGCACCCCGCCGCACTTTCGCGGAGACGTTTCACGCCGCCTGGAAGCGGCGAGTCAAAAGGGTGAACGTACCTCGCGCGCTCTCGTCGGCGGCCGTGACAGCGTCGTCGTTTTTTTTGGGGGGGGGGGGGGCGGGGGTCGACGGTCACGAGAGTCGGCGGCTCCCCCGCCGCTCGGATCAAGCGGGCTTGTACGCCGGCGACAACTCGCCGCGACGGACTCGCGGCCTGCCGACTTGCGAGGCGGCGTCGTTTCTGACGTGCCACTTGCTCGCCGGCGACGCCGGATCCCTTTTCACCCGCAACTTGCAAACTCGCGACGGCTCGTCCGTTTTCACGCGCGCCGCCGACCTGTCCGCCTGCGGCAAGGCGTCGTTTTTAACTCGCGACTTGTTGACTTGCGACGACTCGTCGCGTTTGACTCGGGATGACTTGTTGCCGTGCGACGGCTTGTCGTTTCGAGCTCGTATGGGCTTGTTCGGCAGCGGCGGCTCGTCTTTAACGACTCGCGTGGGCGGGGCGCGGGCTCGCGGCGTCTCGGCGGCTCGCGGCGTCTCGGCGACTCGCGGCGTCTCGGCGACTCGCGGTGTCTCCGCGACTCGCGGCGTCTCCGCGACTCGCTCCGATGCGTCCTCGGGTCGGGACGAGCGCTTCGCTCGCGTCCGCCGCTCATTAGCTTTGTCGTCGTTCGCCCGCGACGGCGGCGGCGGCTCCCGAGCTCCCGGGGACCGGAAACCGCCGACTCGCGCCGACGGTTTCCGGTGAACTCGCGTCGATTCGCCGGCTCGCGAGGAGCCGCCGTCGCCAAGATGGGACGAGCGGTGCATTTGCGTGGACTCGTCGGGTCTCGGCGAGCCGTCATCTTGCGGCGACTTTTCGCCGCCGGAACGGCGACCCCGGTCCCGCCGGGTGCGGACTTGTACGGGCGTTCCGCCTTGCCGGAGGGGAAGGCGGCCCGCTTCTGGAACGATGCGATTCATTCGGAAGAAGAGGCAGATTTTGTGCCACCAGATCTTGTCGGACCGAACCTCCGGACCTCCGTGGGGACGAGCGGGCCCCTGCGGACCCGCGGCTGGCGGGAGTCGATCCGGCTTCCCGTGGGTCCTGAAGATCTGACACCATTTCCGCCAGCGGGCCTTTGGCTCGCCCTCCTGACCCCGATCGGCAGGCTGCTCGTCGTCCGCCGCGGCAGAATTGGGCGGCCTCGCCGGAGCGGCCGTCCTTTTGGCGCCCAGGAAACCGCAGAGCCTTTGACGCCAGTTCTTCGACTTGAGCGATTGACCCGAATCGGAGCGATGCTCCGGCTCTTCCTTCTCCGAGGTACTTGTTGGACAGAACTTCATTTTGTCAAAGCTGTCAATCACACTGAAAGGAAGCAAAAAATAAATAAAAAATCAATCAATTCACGGAGTGTGCCCAGAAAGGCGACGGCATTACTCGTGGGTGGGGCTAAGGGGTTGGTATGGGGTTTTTATGCCTCGGATGACGAACAAATTTCGGTTCTCGAACTAACTGAGCGCACTTGAATGCACCATTTGACTCCTCTCGCCTTCCTTACACGGGGAGCGCGAGCGTTTTCTTACTACGAGCTGGTGGCCTTGTGCTGGCTCAGGTGGCTCATGGTGAGAAAGGGGTGCTTGAGCGCGTCCTCGGGGGTGATCCTGCGCTCGGGGTCCATCTGCAGAAGACACTTGAGCAGGTCCACGAAGGCCCTGCGATCCTCCAACTCCAGCGGCTCGCCGAACTCCGGCTTGAGCTGCGGGCGCACGTCATCGCCGTTAGCGTTGCGCAAGAAGGCTGCAGTGCTTGGCCAATTTGGGGGCGGGGGGGGTGGGGGGGGAATCAAAAATCGCCGGAGCGCATCGTGTCGTTTGACGAGACGCGACATGTGACTGACAAGAAGGAGTGAGCAACATTTTCACGGGGAGGCGGGACTTACTCTGACCAGATCATCCAAACATTTGAAGGACCACGGCAGAGTTTCGGGACGCACTCCGGTTTTGTCCTGGTACTCCCTCTCTGTCTACAAAAACAAACACCAAGGCTTTAGCGGCCCGCGCTGGGATTTCACAAACCCCCGATTCGGTCCTTGGCGATTTGGGCGCGTTTCAAAGGTGTAAAAAATGGCGGCTTACCATGAGCCGCCATTTGGGATGATCGCCGTCGTTGTCTCGGTCGCTCCTCTTGAAATACTTGTGAGTGTTTTTACTGGCGGTCAGCAGATGATCGGGGATGCGACCCACCACCTCGATCATGCTCCGCAACTGGAAGCACAAGAAAGTCCCATCTGTGGAAAACGGGCTGGAAAGGCGGGGGGGGGGGCAATGACGACGTACCATGTTGTAGTTGGAGTTTGCCAAAAAGAGGTAATTTCCCAGGTACAAAAAGGACAGGACGCAGCCCAGAGACCACATGTCGATGGCCTCGGAGAAGGGAAGACCGAGGGCCACTTCCGGCGCCCTGTTGGGGGAGACTCACGTCAGCGGCGGCCGAACGGAGGAACCCGACGCGCGTGACGAGGCCCTTGCGCTCGCCAAGAGGCGCGGAGGAAAAGGGGGACGGACATTCTTCCGCCGGCTCCGTGAACGCAATCCGTGCGCTCTACAGACCTGTTGCCCATGGGCTGCAGGGCCACGCCGTAGCTGAGGGGCGCGTCCACGGTGCAGATGGACAGTCCGAAGTCGATCAGCTTGACCCTGAAGGGCGTGGCGCTGTGGTTGACCAGCATGATGTTGTCCGACTTGAGGTCCGTGTGGATCACCCCGATACTCTTGAGGGCATCAAAAGCTGTCAGAAGCTAAACATAGATCAGACGGTTTGACTGACGTGCGCTTCCTCGGACGAGCAGGAACGTGAAGGGGGGGCGGGAGGAAGTCACGTGTCATCGGTCAAAGGAGCGCAGACACCCGCGCCCGTAATTTTGCTTTCAAAAGAGCAAAGCGTCGGTGGCGATCGCCCATCCACTCGGTCGGCCGATCGGAAAAAAACGGCGAAGCGAGCCGACCTTTTTTCAGCCTTGAAGTTGCTGCGCGCGTGTCCGCAAATGTTCCAAAAGCGCTCGCTGGTCGCCAATGATCAACGTGCCAGCGGTGAGCCAGTCGGAAAGTCCTCCGCTTCAGACGGTTTCAGTGTCAAAGCAACCAAAACGTGTTCAATGCCCGATCGTTCTTTCAGTTGTGTGCGGGGTCCGCAACGGACTCCTTGCGTGTCGCCGCTTTCAGGTCAAATCGAGTCTCATGTTAGAATACCAAGTCAAGTACTTTGTCGAACGTCGTTCTCAAGTCCAAGAACCGTCGGGCTCGGTCCGATCGGAGTCGCCCACCCACCTCTGGTGTCTACCTGTTGGGCGACGGGCCGGATGTCGTTGGGCGCGAAGGTCTTCCATTTCTTATCCAGCACCATGCTGAACAAGTTGGTGTCCAGAAGCTCAAAGACCAGACACGGGTGTCGGTTGAAGGTGAAGGTCTCGATGAACTCCACGATGCTCTTCTTGTCCGGGTCCAGAACGCTCACGATCTCCTGCATCTCGATCTGACGGCGGCAACATTTAGCCAGGGTGGAGGAAAAAGGTGAATCGAGCTTTCAATGAAGACCCACCTCGTTTTCAAACAGCGCATAGTTCTTGTGGACTTTGAGAGCCACGTCCTTGGCGGTGGCCAGGTTTTTACACTTGAAGACGTGGCTGCTGGTTCCTCGGTCCAGAAGCTTGTGGATGTGGTAGAAGCTGGTTTTGCTCTCCACGATGGAACCTTCCATCTCAGCCAGATCCTGGGAGTCCACCTCGGAAGAACACGCTGAAGAACATGCAGAGAACGCAGACTGCGCAAAGGTCAGCCGAGGCCTTAGGGATCAAGCCAAAACAAAAGCGCCGAACCTGCGCGGTACCTAACGACGAGGGGCGCATCCCAGACCGGATGATGCAATCAAACCAACGCGGCGGTACCTCCTCCCGGAAAGAGTCCGATTCCGTCGGTTTTAAGCCGCACCGCGGAGAATATTTCACAGCGAGCGGGCAAATTCAGACGCTAAAGACCCGAGACTGGAGACCTTGTCCAGAGGACAGAAGCTACTTGGGAGGACAGATCAGAGTATGGCGATGCCTCCCATGTCAAGAGGATGTTCAAATCCCGGACCGGGAGCCAAGAGTTAGCCGCCTAAGCCATAAACTACAACCTAGCTCACAAAAAGAGACCCGCATTTCCAAGACCGCAGAGTCCAAATATTCATGGTACAGAGAACAGAAACTTGCGCGGCGGATGAAACTCAACTTGCGCACTACAGCAGATCATTGTTGAGATCATTGCCCCCCGCCCCGGACGAGTTTAAACCTGGAGTGCGGAACAGAGTCCGGGGAACGCGGCCTCCTGCGCGCTCACCATTGCCCGGGCAGTGAAACGACAACACCCGAGCGTTCGAGGACTTCATCCCACGCGGGGAATTCGTCGGGAGACGAGACATTCCACCTCGCGGTCGAGCCTTACCGAGAACCTGAGTCGGATAACGGACACCGGTCCACGGAGTAGCACCGTAGGGTAGAGCACCCAAGACCTGGGGGATGGGGGCTTCGCGAGGGTAGCGATCCCAAGTGGGAGAACAGAGCCCAGAACCAGGACAAGCTCGCACCCATAGTTCTAGTCCGGACCTTGGCCCGCTTGCGTTGAGCATATGCTGGAGGTGAGGTGCGCGTTCTTACCTGTGTCATGTGTGGAGGATTTTGGGAGGATGATGGCGCGGCGGAGGGCGGCGCGGCGGAGGGCAGCGCGATAGTGGGCGGCGGCGGCAGCGACGCGTCCGGTGGCGACCAGGCAACATTTGACTTGTTTGTATTAAAAAAAATAACTCACCCGGAAATCTTTGTCAGGGGGGAGACAGTGAGAAAGTTTCCCTTGTTTCACACGCCTGCCATCAAAGTTGCCAGATGTCATCAAGGTGCACCTCTGACATCATACCCCACTGATGACGTCGGACCGGTCGGCGATGTCGCCCAGCTACGCCGCCCCGCCCACCAGACTTAGGCGTGACATCGGCGGCCAGCTGCCGTTGGAGCGCTTCTTCACAAATAGACAAAACTTGGTGGTCTTGGGACTGGCCCCAGAGCCACTCGCTAGCAAATGAAGTCAAAGGAAAACAAAAAAGCGCTGAAACTTCAGCAAACCCTTTGCGGTGTTTTAGCGGGGGGGGGGATTTTTGGGGGCGGGGCACATCAGCGCCGTTGGACTTTATTTGCTGTCCCCCTCGCCGCTTCCGATGTTTCAAGAGTGAGAAAGCTGTCACTTGGATGGAGCCGCCGGCCGGCAGGCGAGTCCGGTCCCAGAGAGCCGCGGTCCCGCCTGCACGTTTTCCATCTCTCCCTGCTGCGACACGCCCGAGCCAAATGATCAGCTGATCATCAAGCTCTGGAAAAGCCTGCTAACGATCCTGATATACAGTGAAAGTCCTCTACAATGAAATCTACATGGGTGAAAATACCCCCTAGTGTGAAAAAAATCATGCATTCACACCACGCCCACTTTCCTGTTTCAAGTTTGCTACAGTGAAAAAAAACCCTGTGGTGAAAAATTTCTTGCTGCAAACATGATTTCGTTGTAGAGGAGTTTCACTGTACTGAATGAGTTAATGGATTTACAGTGAAACTCCTCTACAACGAAATCTCCATGGGTGAAAATACCCCCTAGTGTGAAAATACCCCCTAGTGTGAAAAAAGTCTTCATTTTCAAACATGCCCACTTTCCTGTTTCAAATTTGCTACAGTGAAAAACCCCGTTGTGAACAATTTCTTGCTGCAAACATGATTTCGTTGTAGAGGAGTTTCACTGTAATTACTACAGTGAAACTCCTCTACAACGAAATCTACATAGGTGAAAATACCCCCTAGTGTGAAAAAAATCTTCATGCATTCACACCATTCCCACTTTTCCTGTTTTAAGTTTGCTACAGTGAAAAGCCCCCTGCTGTGAAAAATTTCTTGCTCCAAACATAATTTCGTTGTGGAGGAGTTTCACTGTAATTACCACAGTGAAACTCCTCTACAACGAAATCTACATAGGTGAAAATACCCCCTAGTGTGAAAAAAATCTTCATGCATTCACACCATTCCCACTTTTCCTGTTTTAAGTTTGCTACAGTGAAAAGCCCCCTGCTGTGAAAAATTTCTTGCTCCAAACATAATTTCGTTGTGGAGGAGTTTCACTGTATTTGAATCGGGGGTGTTGGAAGATGTAATTCCGAAAACAAGCGGGACCGCGGCTCTCGAGGAGCCGACTCGCCTACCTCCGACCTCGGGCGTCACCAGGACGGCAGGACGCAATCGGGTTCAATGGAGGGCAGCGGGCCCGAAAAAGACCTTTTTTTGTTTCCAACAAATCGCTCCACCGGGACACACGTTTCATTTGGACATTTGCAATTCCAAACATAAATGTAAAACACACACGCACACAACGTCCTGAAGTGCAAATCAAATCTTTCTTTTAATGAGATGAAGAAAAAAGCCTCCAACAATGACAATCTGAGCTGAGCGAGAGAAGTCAACATTCAACGGAAACGCGGACGTCTTTTGCCAACAATCAAACAAGAGCGCCTCATTGCGTGCGTGCATGCGTGAGCCGATTGGCAACAGGGAGCAAACTTTTTGCCGTCTTTTGATCCACTTTTGCCGCACTCCTTCTATGGCTTTCGTTGACACGCAAACAAACAAAAAAAACATGAATATAAATGGAGAATTTTTTTTTTTTTTTGCAAAGCTTACGTCACCGAAGCACGCACGCGTTCCAACGGAACAATCGACTATTTCAAAACATTCAAAACGTCGGCTGCCTGCAAAATCCCCCCAAAATTTGTGCTTCGGTGCCGGACGGAAAGTGACGATGTCGTCCGAAATACGAGTCGATCAGAAATTTCTTCTTCCCCGCGTGCGCATCTTTTTAGTGAGCCGAGGATATTTCTAATATATAATATTTGAAGCTAAATACTAAAAGCAATTGCAACCTCATTCAAAAAGCCCCCCCCCCCACCCCCCGAAGAAAAATCTTCTTGCATCCGTAATGAGGAAAAAAAAAAAAACAAGCGGTGACTTTCGTCATGCCTGCAGTCCAAACCAAAACGTGACGTCACCGCTCTCCCGCGAAGTCACGTGACAGTCGGGCGTCCGTGTCATCCACAGGAAGTGATGTCACAGGACAGGATGTGACATCACGGCTTGCCAGTCGTCGCTTTGAGGAAGCGCTGCGACTTTTGCCTGCTCATGCGACGTTGCCGGTGATCCGCTTGAGCGTCCGAGATGGAGGCCAGCATCCTCTGAGGGTCGCCGCGGCGACATAACGACAGGGGGGGGGGGGGGGGGGGGGAGGACACACGCATCAGAAGTCCGAGCGGGCGCGCGCACACACACACACACACGCGCGGACGCGCGCACGCACACGCGGGAAGTACCTGAGCCGTGTTTGCGTCGTTCAAGTCGATGCTGCGAGTGGACGGCTGAGGATCTTTCTTGGGAAGCTTCAACTTGTGATGCTCCTGAAAGACACGTGATGATGTCACACGCGCTGACGATCTCACACGATGACATCACGGCTGCGTTTGCGGCGCGCGGCGCTAACTTGTTATTTCGCGTCACTTACCTTAACTCATTCAGTAGCAGCCAAGTCTGAAAAGACGTCTAATAACGTCTTTGGAGTGAATGAGTTAAGTGAGCATGTTAACTGCAGAGCTCGCTCGACAAACAAAACAAGACAACAATGATACAACCAAGGCGATACCACATGTTGATTTGCAACGATGGCGCTCGTCAAGACGGTCTTGCTTTGTGAAATACAGTCAAAGCTGGGTTTTCCAACGTCTCGGTTCTCGTACAATTCGGTTTGCGAACTAAAATTTCGAGTTTTTCATGCCTAGGATGACGAACAAATTTCGGTTCTCGAACTAACTGAGCGTACTTGAATGCGTCACTTCACTCCTGTCGGCCTTGCTACCTCGTGTAGCGACGCTACACAGGAAGCGTCCATTGTGAGCAGATGAGTTTGTATTGTTCAATAAAGATTTTTTTTTTTTAAAAAGCAGACGTGTTTGGTGAGAACTACGTCATATCGGACTGTTATTTTTGCATCGAGTATCAGCCCCTAATCATGGCACCAAAGTGCTAAACCTGGTGAAGAAAAGAGGAAAATAGTGCGTAAAACTATAGAATTGAAGAAAGATTTGATGGCGAAATATGAGTCAGGTGTGCGTGTGTCTGTGTTGGCGAAGGAGTTCGGGATGCCAAAATCCCCTGCCTAGTGCCTGATCACAGCTGGGATAGGCGCACGCCCCACGACAGATAGCGAGAGAGAGAATTCCTTCAATTTCTATGTTACTATGTTCATGTTAAAATTGGTGAAAATAAAACATTAGTTTGTTTTTACAGTATTTTACATATTAACTGCTCTCCCATTACAGTTGTACAGTTTATGGTGTGAAATTGTAAAACAAAAAGTGGTTTAAAAAAGTTGTTTTATTGACTTGGAACGGATTAAATTTTTTTACATTGATTCCAATGGGAAACATGGTTTTCGATCAATTCGGTTTTCGAACAGTCTTCTGGAACGGATTAAGTACGAAGACCGAGGTTTGACTGTACTTCAACAAAACCAGCTAGCAAGAAGGACATGTTTGCTGTTTAAAATTTTTTTTTTTATGTTCCTCAATCAGAATAACGACTCCCCCGCGCACGTCAAGATTTGGGATTGGACAGATTACCATCACGTTGGCTGCACAAAATGAGCTCAAAATCATATCGGGGCTTAAAATGGAAAAGGAACCCCCCGCCCCCCCTGCCAAAACTGACAACGTTACCGCTCGGCGCGTGTTGTGTCGCGCTACCTTGCAGGAGATGTTGAGTCGCGTTCCGGAGACGTTGGGGGCGGAGCAGAAGTTTTCAAACAAGCACTCCCAGTCTTTGTTGAAGTGGCCCACAAAGTCCATCTCCTTGACGCACACCACCCTCCTACGCGAGAGGCGCGCGTGAGCAGGACAAACAAACGGCGTGTTTGCAACGGCAGCCTTGCGCACCTGTTAGTGACGATGATGTTGGTCTTTCGGTGGCCGGGATAAGGGCACTGATCTCGGAACACTTCGCCTTCCAGCTGCTTGAGCTCAGATCGCTGGCGCCGCAAACACAAGGTCAAGGTCAAACTATATCGAGACGCAGACACGCGAAACACAAAACGCACACAGACACGCGGGACAGGCTCTCACGCTCAAACATGCAGACACGCGCACGCACGTGTGCACGCACAAACAGACGACCGAATGCGCGTGCGTGCGCGCACAAACACACACACACACACACACACACACACAGTCAGTCAACGTATTGTTCCTCTGGACACTTTATTTATTTTCCAACAGACGGATGCGAGAGACACTGGTAATAAATACATTAAAAAAAATAAATAAATACATCAATACAGTGTTAATGCATGAAGATTTTTTTCACATTAGGGGGTATTTTCACCCATGTAGATTTCGTTGTAGTGGAGTTTCACTGTACTTTTATTTTGCATACAGTGAAACTCCTCTACAACAAAATCATGTTTGCAGTTAGAAATTTTTCACAACAGGGGGTTTTTCACTGTAGCAAATTTGAAACAGGAACGTGGGAATGGTGTTAATGCATGAAGATTTTTTCACATTAGGGGGTATTTTCACCCATGTAGATTTCGTTGTAGTGGAGTTTCACTGTAGCACAATAGTCATTTATAAAAAATTGGAATCATCTAAAGGAGGAAGTAAGCAAAGTGAAGAACATGCAACAACACGTGAACATCTTGGGACGAAAAAAAGAGACGAAAAAGTCCAAGCAGCTCTTTTTAGTCGCCATCCTGCCGCATGTCCGTCAAACACACACACAAAAAGGAAACGTGTTAACTTCGGCTCCGGAGGGAAGAGCAAGAAGACAAAGAAGTCAAAGAAGAAAAGGAGGAGGACAACATTCCCGATTGAGTCCAATCAGAAGGAGGGCGGGAGAAACCGGCGCTCACCTGGAAAAGGTCGAAGCCTTGCGATTCGCTGAGGTCGTAGGGTCGAATGATTCCATCCTCTCGGATCAGTCGGACCGGACGAAGCTTACTCACGTCTTCTGTGGACTCCGCCGCCCTGCCGCACGCACAAACCAAAGCGGATGACTCAAAGGGTCACCGAGACACGGCGAAACGTCGACAAACGCGGCGGGCACATCCGTGTGCCCCCACCTGGGGGCCGAGAGAGCGTCTCACCTGATTTGACCTTTCGAGGCAGCATGGAACAGGCACACAGTCACGTGACCAATCAGGAAGCGGAAGCAACAGAAATGATTTTTTTTTTTTTTCAAGAAAGAGCCTCTGACTGGACGCGAGCCAATCAGCCAATCGGCACGGAGCGGAGACACGCACGCGGATGTCCGCCAATCAGTAGCCGGCGGCCATGTTTGTAGTCCAAAGACATTTCTGCAGCCCTGTGTGGCAGTCATCAATCTGCGCCAATATTTGTCGGCCCGCGGCAGATTGGAACTCGGACGTTTGTTCGCAGAACGATGTCAATTGCGTCCGTATTTCAGCGCTTTGGTTTTTTTGTGTCCTGCTTTCGCTCCACTCCTGACTGTTGGCAAACTTGCGGTACAGACCGCCGGACGCCCTGGAGGTCCCGTGCGAGTTTGGTCCATCAACACAAAATACATAGATATAGATCTATATCTATATATCTAGATAGATCTATATCTATATAGATCTATCTAGATATAGATATATAGATAGATATCTATATCTATATAGATATATCTATCTATATATCTATATATATATATATATATATATCTATATATATATAGATATATATATATCTATATATATACACACATACACACACACACACATATCGTCAAACCTCGGTTTTCGAACAAATCGGTTTTCAACCAAAAATGTTGAGTTTTTTTTTATGCCTCGGATGACGACCAAATTTCAGTTCTCGAACAAACTGAGCGCACTTGAACGCACCATTTGACTTCCTCCCGCCTTCCTTACATGAGGAAGTGACGCTTCCTCGTCTTGCTTTCCATTGTGAGCAGACGTGTTTAATAAACATTTTTATTTTAAAAAGAGCCTGGTTTTGGTTTTCGAACAATTTGGGTTTTCGAACAGCCTTCTGGAAGGGATTATGGTCGTAAAACCCAGGTTTGACTGTTTTTAAAAAAAAAAAAAAACGCCACAGAGTTTGGAGAAGGCCTCGCGTGACGACCCCGGGATGGAAAGGTACCTCTGGATTCCCTGGAAGGTGCTGCTGGCCATGTCCACGATGCTGCCCGTGGGCCGGGCCACCACGCCCACCAGGCCTTTGCCGATGCCTTTGAAGAAACCCGCCGCGCCCTCCTTCTTGGCCCCTGCGCCATCGGAAGCCAAAGGGTGAGAGGCGAGAGTGACAAGACGACCACCTGGAGGCTCAAGCGTCTACGCACCCTCCACCGGTTTGGTGACGATGCCGGTGACTCCGCTGACGACACCCTGCGCGCACGCACACACACACCAACGCGAGGAAGTCAGCGCACGCACGCCGGCAGAAATCCCAATGGACCCAGGGGGGCGGGGTTAAAGGCCACGGCCTCCTCCCACCTTGAGAAGTCCTTTCCCGCCTTTGGCCAAGCTCCCGCCAAAATCTTTGGGGGTTCGGTTCATCTCCTCTCTGCGTTTCTGCTGGTACTCTTTGTCCATGGTGATGGCCGCCAGGCCTTTGCCCACCGAGCCGGTGATCCTGGACACCACGCCCGCGGCGCCACCTGCGGGAGACGGGCGCACACCGCACGCAAGTCAGATGCCCCCCCAATTGGGCGTGTTACAAAAACAAAAAAGCAACGGCATCCAGCAAACTTAACTTGAATCCCAAATTGAAAACGGCATTCGTTTTCAGCTTTGTCAACGAATATCAGACACGAGCTTTGATTTCATTTGGTATCGCTGGGCCAAGCAGTCTTTTGCTTCACAATAAAAGCCTTTTTGGGTGACTTTAAAAAAAATCTTGCTCTTGACAGAGACCCCATATCTTTAAAGAAAAAAGAAATACTGAAACTAGAAAAAAACCAAACCAGAAGGAAGCATTTTACGAAAATAAAAGACCTGCATACAGTGAAATTCCTCTCCAACGAAATCATGTTTGCATCAAGAAATTTTTCACAACAGGGGGTTTTTCACTGTAGCAAATTTGAAACAGGAAAGTGGGAATGGTGTGAATGCATAAAGATTTTTTTCACACCAGGGGGTATTTTCACCCATGTAGATTTCGTCGTAGAGGAGTTTCACTGTACCAGCCAATTCTGGACCAAGTCTAAAAAGACGTTTAAAAACGTCTTTGGGAGTGAATGAGTTTAACAATCGTGAAAAGTGCCAAACTACGAGAAAAGTGAGCAAACGCCGGACTCCCGCTGTCAGCGCCATCCTTTTTGGAGTACCGCGAGGCGTTTTGTCGCGCCGTTTCACGTTTTGCGGCCCTGCGGGCGTCTGTTTTGCGCTCTCACCAACGGTGTGACCCAGGAGGCTGCGCACTCCGATCACAAAACCTTCAGCAAACTCCTCCGGACCTTGGACCGCCCCCTGACGTTGCAAAGACAAAGGCCAAGTCACACTCTGCGCCGCGCGCCTACTCGAGTACGCGTGTGTTTTTTGGCGTGTACCTGAAAAGGCTCGTAAAAGAAGGCTTCCACACCCTCGGAGAGACCCCGGATCAGTCCAAACGGATTTCCCAGCACGTCCAGACCCAGGACCAGGACATACATCTGCTTCAAGAACTGCACGCGGCAAAAAACGACACGTGTTGAGCAATCGGACGACGGCAATCCGGGACGGCCGGCGAGGCTGAGCGACCTGTTCGCTGTAGTGCCGCAGCGCCGTCCGCATCAGCTTCTCCCGCCGGTAAAACCGGTACTTGACCTCGAAGTAGGCGAGCCTGTCGGGAGCGGCCGATCAGAGCGCGGCGCATCGGGACCCGTCACGTTCGGCGGCCGCTTACTTGAAGACGAGGTCGTCCACGTCGGTCAGCGTGGCCCCGATGCTCTTCAGGAGCAGGTTGAGCGACTGAACGGCGGCGGCGGCGTCCTGGCCGGAGTGGTCGCCGCTGGAGCCCAGCGACAAACTCAGGTGCAGCTGGAGGCAGGCGGGCAAGCGTTTACTCCCGGGATCAGACCCCGCCCCGCCCCGCCGCGCGAGCGCATACCTTGATGGGCGAGATGTGGAAGTGCTCAAAGAAGTTGAGTCCCGACGCGTCACTCAGCGAACTCTCCATCAGTTCGGCTTGCAGCAGCTCGACGTCTTTTTGGATCAGTTGACTCTGAAAGGCACACAACTCCGGAGTCCATTTTGCTCATCTTCAAAAGGTCCCGAGCCAACAGAGTCGTCCAACTTTCTCCCCGCGGTTCTCACACCATACGCGTCACGTGTCGTGTCGGGGCCGATCAGGGTCTAACCTTTTGTCCGGTGGCTTGGGGGTCAGCAGCAGGCGTGAACAAAGCCAAGATGGCCGACAGGAAGCCTTGATCGATCTTCACTGCCATTTCTTGGACCAACGCCATGAAGTACCTGACAAAAAAAAAAAAAAACGCGCTTGCGTGAGAGCCAGTGCGACATACGTGATGTCATCATGGGATGTCACCGTGAACCACGTGCGCGGCGATCACTTTACATCTGGACACACACACACACTCCGACTTCAACGGACAGTTAGGACGGCGGGAAAAAATCAGTGGCACCGCCCTACCCACTCTTGAGGACTTGCACACTTGCAAGAATCAAAACAGGGGCACGGAAAATCCTACTGGATCCACCGCATCCTGCCCACCACCTTTTCCAGCTACTCCCCTCAGGCAGGCGCTACCGATCCATGCGCACCATACCCAGCAGACACTTAAACAGCTTCTTCCCTCTAGCCATTGACTCCCTAAACAGTCACTGACGTATACTCCCCCCCACACACACACACAAATGCGTTTTTATGTTTTCTGGGGACCACTTTCTCTCTCTCACACACACACAAATGCATTTTCATGTTTTCTGGGGACCACTTTCTCTCTCTCTCTCTCTCACACACACACACACACACACACACACACATTTTTATGTTTTCTGGGGACCACTTTCTCTCACACACACACGTTTTTATGATTTCTGGGGACCACTTTCTCGCTCACACACACACACACGTTTTTATGTTTTCTGGGGACCACTTTCACACACACACACACACACACACACACACACACACACACACACACTCACTTGAACTGCGTGACGCTGCTGTGCTGGTTAAAGCGCGTGATGACGGACACATCGATGAAGGGCTTGGGCTCTGTGAGGGCGGGACAGCCAGCGTTGAGGAACAAAAGCGAGTCGGCAAGTCACAGGAAGCGTTTGAAGGAAGCAGCACCTGAGTCCAGAGCGATGGACTTGGGAGGCGGAACCGGGTGGAACGCGATGGGGAAGATGGCGCCCGGGAGCTGGTTGTCCACCTGGCCACACACACACACCACACGAATATGCCGTAAACAACACAATCCACGAGGTGAACCGCATACGACGCGGCGCCGGTGTGCGAGCGTGTGCCGACCTGCAGCCAGTGCAGTTGCGCCCGAAGACTCCGCTGGTGCTGAGAGCGTTTCAACTCCACCTGGATGCCCGACAGGAAGTTCCTCCGGAGCGGGCAGGAAAAGGGCTGCCGCATCATCATGATGGCGGCGCTGAGGTTGACCTGGCAACCGCCGACCATCACGGGTCATGACGTCATGCGATCGATCGGCGGCGGCGGCAGACGGCGGGGGCCACTCACCTCCAGGTTGGCGTCCACTTTGGTCCAACCGGCCGGCAGCTGGCCGCTCTGAACGCTTTGGTACGTCTTCTCCAACAAGTTGATGTGCTTCTGACTCAGCGGCTTCCAACGGTTCTTGCGCCTCATCTCCCACACCACGCCAGAACTGCGCAAAGGCACACGGTCACGCCAACAAAATACAACTCGGGGGAGCGCGTCAATCCTACTGTGGCATCCCTTCACTGGCTCATTTGAGAGTTCTCTGGAAGAACCCGTGATTTGTTTTCAAATCTTCATGGTTCAAAGACTCGAGTGAAGTATTTAGCGCACCGACCTGGGAATGCCAACGTAGGCGACTTCCTGGCGGCCGGCATTGTCCACCAGCGAGAGTCCGAGGTTCTGGAGCGAGACGCGCACTTCCAGCTGGTACTGTTCCAGTTCTTCGGCCTGGCGAGCTTTGGTCACCACGGCCACGTCTTCGGTGAAGATCAGGACACGCCGACGGCCGTCCAGGAAGGACACCCAGTGAACTTCGGACAGGCTGTCGTACGAGAACTGACCCACCTCGTCCTGGGCGAGCACAACGGCAAACGCTAGTCACACAACGTTTGGAGTCACGCGTTGTGTTTGCGGCGCAGAGCCGGGTTGCGATTTTATTCATTTACGCAGGTAGGTCTGTTGAGAACCAGTTCTCATTTCCCATGACGACCTGGGAGTCTCACCTTAGAGAACTGACCCTGTACTTCAGTTTCATGTGTGTGTGTGTGTGAGAGATTTGTAGCCCCGTGTCACGTTAGGAGACCTGCGTTGTATTTCTCGACCTAAAAAATGCCAGCGAGCCGGCAGACAGGAAGGTTGAGCGCGAGTGCGGAAGAAAAAAAGGAGGCGGACCTTGAGAAGGTCTGTCTCTCCGGAATGTTCCAGGCAGCTCCAGCTGAGCGTTCGCACTCCGGCCGGGTCGTCCCAGGCGAAGCGTCGCGCCTCGCCGGGCTTCAGCTGGTGGACGGCAGAACAGCCGCTGAGGAGGACAGAAAGAGACACACACACACACACACACACACAAACGCGTTTTTATGATTTCTGGGGACCACTTTCTCTCTCTCTGACACACACACACACGTTTTAATGTTTTCTGGGGACCACTTTCTCTCTCTCTCACACACACACACACGTTTTAATGTTTTCTGGGGACCACTTTCACACACACACACACACACTCACTTGAACTGCGTGACGCAGAGAAAAGTTTGTATTTTTTTTAGGCTAAAGGTAAAGAAGAAAAGAGAAGCGGGCCGCAGAGGCGTTGCGGGGGGGGGGGGGGGGGCAAAAGAGCGTGCCGACCTCTGCTTGTAGCGGATGTCCGCCCACGGAGTGTGGTTGAGCAGGAGGGCGGGGGCCGCCCCCTCGTAGTAGTCGCCGAAGCCGATGATGCTCGCATGGTCCGACACGTTGACGTCCACCGTGATGCCGCCGCACTGCGCGTGCGCACACACACACGAACACACACCGCATCCAGTCAGAAAAGTCAGGCGGGCGCTACCGCGGGGGGCAGGAGACCGCGTCCTACCGTGTCCACGTTGAGCAGGGTGCCGTTGTCCTGACGGTCAAAGAAGAAAAATGGCGACGCTCGCTCGGAGCCCACCGCGCGCACGCACAGCTTGCCCGAAGTGCTCTCGGGCCACAGCGGGAGGCACTGGAAGGTGACGAGGCAATCCGGGTCACAATCGGCATAAACGGTCAACGCCCGCGATTTGGCCGAAGGCGGCGCCGACCTCGGCCGAGGGGACGTAGTGCCACTTGGTGGCGGCGCCGACGAGCTCGCCGACTTCCAGCTCGTAGGAGGACTTGTTGACCAGCGTGTAGAAGGGACTCATGGTGACCATCTTGGTCAGGGTAAAGCTGCTCATCCGGATGCTCACACCCACCTGTGGGCCCACGACGAGGCCTCACGTCACCTCATCTCATCTCGACAGGAAGGGGCGGCGGGCGGGGGTCTTACCAGGAAG
Source organism: Hippocampus abdominalis (assembly GCA_018466805.1). Classification (NCBI taxonomy): domain Eukaryota; kingdom Metazoa; phylum Chordata; class Actinopteri; order Syngnathiformes; family Syngnathidae; genus Hippocampus; species Hippocampus abdominalis. The sequence goes on along the minus strand of CM031696.1, from coordinate 27,694,256 downwards.
TCGCTCTTGTTTTTGCCGGGGCAACGCACGCAGCCGCAACTTCCCACCGTGTCCAGGGAGAAGCCGTCCGACCAGGAGCTGGTCGACACGCACAGCTGAAGCTGGGAGCGAGGAGAACGCGTTTCAACTCGCAGCCTGAGGCGATTCTGAGGATTTCCAATCGAGTTGGATCGGTCGCAGTGTCCGACTGACCTTGTTCTTGCTGAGGATGTTCTTCCTGCGGAACGAGAAGAGGACGATGTCTCGGAGGTCCGCCGGATGTTTGACGCTGACGTCTTCCGCCCGGTACTGGAGGACCCGCCGCGTCTTGTTGATGATCCAGAACGGACTGAAAAGGGACAGCAGAAGGCGACCCGGCGCCGGGGCCACGTGGACGCTTAGGTCCAAAGTCACGGCGGCGTCAGAGTCGCACGTCAGGCACACGGCCAGGAACTCGGGCATGTTCCGGTCCACGCGCAGGTGCCCGTGCCAGTCGCGGCCCTGGTAGCGCAGCAGAACCAGAGACATGATCTCGCCGGAGAGGCGGGCGTTCAAAAGGTCCGACGTGCTCCCCTCCGCCAGCTCGTAAGAATCGGCGCAACTCTGCGGAGGGAAAAACGCACGCGTTCAAATTTGGATCCAAATCGGATTCATTGGCCAAGTATGCAACTCATTCACTCCCAAAGACGTTTTTAAACGTCTTTTCAGACTTGGTCTAGAATTGGCTGCTACTCAGTGAGTTAATGCTTATTGCCCCCCATCCCCCAAACCTCATTGCGTGTCTGAAGTGCTCTTTGGTTACCTCCATCATGTATCGGAGCGTGTAGGGCAGCAGGTTCCTGAGCGTGGCCACGGGGTGCAGGTGGAGGATGTAGGCCGGGTCCCAGTCGTCCTCGCCGCGGCTGGCGATGTGGTTGAGGGTGTCGGGCGTGGCCAGCGTGCCGACCATCAGAGGAAGTACGCCGCCGCCTCCGTCCAGCGGGGGGCACTGCAGCAGCGAGCGCACCTCCGAGCTGCGGTGCACTTCCTCCTTCCAAGACACGCACGTGGATGACGGACCGTACTCCGACGACAGATCCGACGCCGGGCAAACGTACAGCTGACACCTGCGCCCCAAAAGGAGGCCGGGCAAGCATTTGTCATCTCATCTTTTTGAAAGGGGACAGATAAAATAGCCGACTTACCGATGCAAAACGTCAACGGAATTATTTTGCGTGAATTACAAGTAGCCTAACCCTAAAAAAAAAAAACAAGGGCATTTGAAAATAGTTGCTTTCAGAGGTCAACTTTCCCCCATGGCCAAATGATGAAATTTGAGAAAATAAAAAACAACGGTACATTTCTATGGAATGAGAAAAATGGAAATACAGTCAAACCTCGGTTTTCGTACTTAATCCATTGCAGAAGACTGTTCGGAAACCGAATTGTTCGGAAACCAAAACCATGTTTCCCATTGGAATCAATGTAAAATGTTTTAATCCGTTCCAAGTCAAGAAAACAACTTTTTTAATCCACTTTTTTTTTTTTACAATTTCACACTATAAACTGTACACATGTAATAGGAGAGCAGGTAATATGTCATATACTGTACAAACAAACTGTAATATACTTTATTTTCACCAATTTTAACATTAATTAACATAGTAACATAAAAATTGAAGGAACATCTCTCTTTCTCTGAGGTTCACGAGGTAGCGTCACTTCACTCCTCTCGGCTTCGCTACCTCCTCTCGGCTTCGCTTCCTCGTGCTACACGAGGTAGCGTCGCTACACGAGGTCGCGAAGCCGAGAGGAGCGAAGCGAGAACCGAAATTTGTTCGTCATCCGAGGCATAAAAAACTCGAAATTTTAGTTAGAAAACAGAATTGTACGAGAACCGAGACGTTCGAAAACCGAGGTTTGACTGTAGGTTGAAGTTGGAACAATGTGGAAGGAGTTGCGCATCCAAAAAGTGCGAGGAATAAAATATAATCATAAAAGTGAACATTTGTGCCTTCTCACAATCACGCATTCTCATTTTAGGTGGACTCGTGACTTGGATCAGAATCAGCATCGATTCGATCCTAAACTTATCAATGATTGAGTCAATCATAAAACATGGAATCTGGTTTTCAATCTCATCCCAAATGACCAGTGTCCTTATCAAGACCCAATGAGCTCATCCAATTCAACCGGCAATTGCAACCGTTTCCAGTTTGTCAAACTGGAATCGCGGAGCTCGGGAGCCAAATCCTGGATGTAGCCAATCAAGCGAGAATGCCGCTGCTACCGCTATCAATGAGGTCTGTGCGAGCGGCGACGCCACCTGTAGGCATCCAACGGGATGTGGAATTCCTTCTCGGGGTGGGCGAGTCCGACCGGTCGCAGGCTGCGGGCCGAGGGGCAGAACTTGAGCACGCTGAACGGCACCGAGAAGTGGTTGTGGATCTGGAAGCGGAACGCAAACGGCCATCGGCCGGCGGGTTAAGCGCGACGACGAGGAAGCGGGCCGGGACGCCGACCGACGACGTACCTGCAGGGGCGAGCGCACGGTGACGAGCTTGTTGCCGTCGGCGGCGTCGACCTGGACCACCAGCGACACGGCCTGCTGCAGCTCGGGCCCGCGAATGTTGTAGAGGCGGCGGCCCGGCCTGTCCACGGGCACGTTGGCGATCTCGCTGTAGCCCGCCGGCACTGCCGGGTCAAAAACAGCGCAGATGACAAGACGGGACAATTGCCAGCCCTCCGACTGGATGCCATCCATCCATCCACCTTCTAGCGCTTATCCGAGGTCGGGTCGCGGGGGCAGCAGCTTCAGCAGGGAAGCCCAGACTTCCCTCTCCCCAGCCACTTCTTCCAGCTCTCCCCAGGGGATCCCGAGGCGTTCCCAGGCCAGCTGGGTGACATCGTCTCTCCAGCGTGTCCTGGGTCATCCCCGGGGTCTCCTCCCGGTGGGACATGCCCGGAACACCTCACCAGGGAGGCGTCCAGGAGGCATCCGAATCAGATGCCCAAGCCACCTCATCTGGCTCCTCTCGATGTGTGGAGGAGAAACGGCTCGACTCTGAGCCCCTCCCGGATGACCGAGCTTCTCACCTTATCTCTAAGGGAGAGCCCGGACACCCTGCGGAGAAAACTCATTTCGGCCGCTTGTATCCGGGATCTCGTTCTTTCGGTCACGACCCGTAGCTCGTGACCATAGATGAGGGTTGGAACGTAGATCGAGCGGTAAATTGAGAGCTTTGCCTCTTGGCTCAGCTCCTTCTTTACCACGACAGACCGATACAAAGTCCAACTGGATGCTTCCGGTCAAAATTGACAACTCGCCGCCCGACCCGGGGCATGCGTTCTTGAGACTTTTCGGCTTTCTCCTCTGACGATGGACACGTCGACTCAATTTCCGGCTGATCATTGAAAAAGACGTGTGTCGGGGGCCGATTTACGTTCCTCCCCTTCCCCTAACATTCCAACGAGGTCTTCTCACAAAATGGCCACTGCACAAGTACAGTGAAACTCCTCTACAACGAAATCTACATGGGTGAAAATACCCCCTAGTGTGAAAAAAATCTTCATGCATTCACACCATGCCCACTTTCCTGTTTCAAATTTGCTACGGTGAAAAACCCCCTGTTGTGAAAAATTTCTTGCTGCAAACATGATTTCGTTGTAGAGGAGTTTCACTGTACTGAATGAGTTAATGGATTTACAGTGAAACTCCTCTACAACGAAATCTACATGGGTGAAAATACCCCCTAGTGTGAAAAAAAATCTTCATGCATGAACACCATGCCCACTTTCCTGTTACAAATTTGCTACAGTGAAAAAACCCCTGTTGTGAAAAATTTCTTGCTGCAAACATGATTTCGTTGTAGAGGAGTTTCACTGTACTGGAACGGGCAAGGGCCATTCCTTTGTTTTTGCCGGACGCTGTTTCGGTTTCGAACGAAAAGATGAATATGAGCCAAAAGTGGAGAAGTCCAGTTCAGCTCCTTTCTTTGTCCGTACTTAGGCCTTTCCGTCACTCTGCTGGAGGTTGGTCCCGGTCTCCCCAAGCCATAGAACTTAGGCAGCTCGTCGTCACGCTCGGGCCTTGCGATTCTCTTTGGTGGCAAGGGCTTTTGCGTCTAGTTCGACTTGTCGTCGACTGTTGCCTTTGGGGCTTTCTTCACAGCTCTCGCAACATTTCAATCCTCGACTGCCGCGGATGCCCGGACCGACGAGATACAAAATTTGTCTTCTAAGAATAACTCGGCCACGCCTGCTAACGGCGTACGGAGCCTAACAATCATCATCATCATCATCATAAGAATAGCAAAAAAAACCATTCTGACCGATGGTGAGGTGAAACAAGCAGCTCTCCTGACGCTGCAGAGCCGACAGCTTGCCCCGAGACGAGGGTTCCAAGACGGAATGTTCCAAGTCCATGCTGCGCTGGGCCGGCAGCTCGTGCAGTTTGCCGTGCTGCTCCGCGCCCACTGGCCTCAAGTTGGCGCTGTGCTGCACTATGAGCGGGATGCCCAGAGCGTTGAGGATGGTGAACGGAGCTTTCTCCTTCATGGACGGGTCAAAGGTGGACGCCGCACCCTCGGAGAACGCCTGAACACAACACGGGAATCGAGCATCATCATCATCACCGTCAGCATACGCTGGATGTGCATTCGGGCTCGGCCGATCCGGATACGGCAGACGCTACGATATTTGCTCAAGTAACATTCCGATAACCCATCAATCTGCCAATGAATTTGAGAAAATACCGTCATTTCCGGACTATAAGCCGCGACTTTTGTCACACGCTTTCAACTCTGCGGCTTATTTAATGAAGCGGCTTATATAAAGACTTTTCTAACGGCCGCCTGTGTACCGTCTTTCTTTGTAAATATCTCATGTTACAATATGGGCACCTGCGGCTTATACACGGGTGCGGCTTATGTGTGTACAACATGTTTTTTTTTTTCCTTTAAAAATTTAGTGGTGCGGCTTATAATCAGGTGCGGTCTATAGTCCAGAAATGACGGTGTATATCTATTTTGCTTTTGCATTTGACTTTGACCTTGGCCAGGTTGCTGAAGACGTTGAGGCCGCAGCGCGACAAGGTGAGGTTTAGGGCGTCGCCGGAGCAGATGTTGACGGCCACGCACGGTTCCGGAAGGATCACAAAGTCGTCTCCGTGGACCGGACTCATATCCTGCGCGGGATTGGTCTTCATCTGCGTGCGCACAAAAAGTCAAATATGATTGCCTGTTCATATTCATGACTACCGTGTTTTCACGACTATAAGGCGCAATTAAAAGTCTTAAATTTTCTCCAAAATGGACAGGTCGCCTTATAATGCGGAGCGCCTTGTGTATGCGCCGAGTTCCAAAGCCTGACTGAGAGCACTTCTGGCCGACACGCTGGTTATATAGAGAAAAGGCATGCGGAAGTCCGCCAATGAGTGAAGGGTGGGCGTGGAAGAGGACGCGAAAGGCACGCCCCTAGCAGGTACCAGTATATAGTGTGGGTATGTGCATTATTGCAAAACAACTTCGGTTTGGTTTCTAAGGACGCCCCGAAAATGACGACTACAAAGAGACACGGTCGCGAAAATACGCGAACGTGTGAAAAGAGAAGGAATCCTCATTGAACACAGTGAGACAATCACCTCCAGGTCAAGGTTCCACCTGCGAGCGCCGCCATCCAGGCGCTCAATCAGCGGCTCCCACACGGCATGGACTTCGTTAAAGTAGTTCACCTGCAACATGCATCGCCAAAGTCATACGCTTGATTTTGCCCAAGGACTCTGCTCTGGCGCTGGGTGTCACAAGTACTGGGACCTTGTGATTTCTTAGGACAGCTGGAGAAGACAGCTTCGACACTTAGACGGTTAAAGACAATCATGGGAAAACAAACAACCTTCATCCCTAACTCTCCAAGAACCAAACCGGTTACCTCCAGAGTCATATTGGCTTTGAGCTGCAAGAGCGAGGACCAATTCTTAGCCGAGCCGCTGAAAGAGGACTCGGCCAGCAGCAGGGGGACCGTACGGTGACCCAGACCGGATTCCAGGGTCACCTGGAAGAGCTGGGAAGCCGAGACTTCATCAGAACCTCGTCCGGCTCAGATGACGGGTTGATTTGCGGCGGGTCTTACTTTGACGTGGGCATCAAAGTGCTGTCCCACGTTCAGGTCCTCCTGGTCCCTGAAGTTCTCGGTGATCTCGCTGGCCTGGTCCACGCCCAGGAACCAGTAGTTGCAGGCGTTGACCTTCTTGGTGAGCCACAGGTCCTCGAGGGCTTCCTGTTGGTCTTCAGTCTTGTCGTGGTCCCGTTGCCTGGACGTCAGGGCCGCCATGATGGTACTGACCGTGTTCAAGATGAACGGGGAAATCTGGACCAAGAAAAACACCACCACGGTGGCCAAAGACAAATGTTGACTGTGAAACCCTAACCTTGTTTGAAGCCCCATCCCTGACTATGTACCTTGACAATGACCTCCTCCACCGTGACGGAGCCGCTCAGTGGTTGGCTGGGACCTTGTTTGGTTTCCACGACGACGGAGCAGGGTCTCAAAACCGTGGTAACGGTCTTGTCCTCTTTGTTGTGGATGAGGGGGCAGGCCAGGACCTTGAGGGCCCTCAGTTGGGCGGTCGCGGTCTGGATTCCAGCCTGCTCCCGCAGGTTGAAGTCACACTGGAAGGACACAACCAGGGACGGGGCGTCCGCCTTCATCAGGCTGGCCACAAACACCACCTGCGGGTCCACGATCACCGCACGGACACTCGTCCTCGTCTGCAACACTAAACGCAGCGCAAAGAGTCGGTCGAGTTGAGGTAGGAGGATCGTGGGCCACTGTGGGTGGTCGTTTTGCTTCCGCGCGGGTTTCCCTACCAGTCTTGGCCTCGCTCCTCGGTTCTGCAGCGGGTCTTAGTGGCAGCCTGTCGCTCGGCGCGGCGCCGATATTTTGGGGGGGCCGCCGCGGCAGCGCCTGCAGGAAGAAGTCGGCCACGGCCATCAGGAACTCCACGCTGGCGCACACGTAGAGTTTGTGCAGGACGGCCACCACCGAGCGCTCGGCGCCGCTCTGCCGGTAAACCACGTCGATCATGGCCTCGGAGCTCTCAGAGTCTTGTCGGCTCACCATCCTGAGGACCAAGACCAGAACCGCATAGTGTTGACCTCCTGAAAGTGACCATCCCTTTCCTGGAACTAAATCAGGCCCCCATGAAATGGATTCTCTTCGATAGGTCCCCCGGGAACCGATCCTAAGCTTTTGTCTCAAACTGATCCCGCTCCCCTCAAACAGGTGCTCCTTTCCCTAGAAGTGATTCGACTGGACTCGTGGGATTGTCGCCACAGTAACTTGGGACTTACTCGCTACTTGAGGCTTACATGTACGTAACTTCTTGGTTTGTAGATGTCACCCGGGGCATACCCGAGCCACCTATGCCCCCCCCCCCCCCCCCCCCCCCCGTGGGGGGCATTTACCGTGAGGTGACCCTGTCCATGCCGCTCCTCTGGTCGTCCAAAGTGCAGTTGGTCAAGATGGTGCCGAACTCCATGCTGCCGTTGTTCCAGAGCTTTCCGGAGGCCTTCAGCAGGTGGAGGGCGAACTCGCCCAAGCGGGAATTTTCCTGGTCGGAAGACTGCAGAGAACATGGGCAACGATCAGAGTGAACGACAAGGCTGTTTCTCGGCCTTGATCAGATCAAAAGCAGTCGTGGACCAACCTGTTCGGGTTCATCTTTGTACAGAACCAATCCAAGTGACTCAATCCTGAAGTTGAACTTGATGGACTCCACACTTTCATCCTGGTCCTCATCCAAGTTGATCTGCTTGCCAGCGCCACCTGCAACATTAAAACATGGAAGTCAAATCGCGGTGAAATACTGGGGAGAAGATGGACCGTGCAAGAACCTGGCTGAGGGCCTGCGGGTACTCGAAGCTGCGAAGCGGTTCCTGGTCTCGGGTCACTTGGCCGCAGGCTGTCGGCCTCTGCCATGTTCTCTGTCAAGATCTTCAGCAGCACCTTCAGATCTTCCTGGCTCAGTGCCACCTACGGGCCACAAAGCAAACATCCTCTTTTGGAGCGTTCCGGAAGTTTATGAGCTTCCTATGACAAGGAAAAATAATCCCCGACAGATTCCACATTCACAGTGATCTCAGATTCTCGGGCAACCGACGCAGCTGACGAAGCCGTTGAGGGCACTCGGTATAAAGAAAGGACCCCCCCACCCCAAGGATATTCTCTCAGCAGCGTTCCCACCTTCATGGGCTTAAGGTCCCCGTCCACTTCCACGGCAGCCATCTTGTTGTACCAGGATGCGGCCAGGTTCCTGCTGACCCTCAGCTTCAGGTTGACAGGCTCGAGAAGCTCGCTGGAGGCTCCACCCGAAGCGGGGTCCAAACAGTTCCTGGCGGGCAACACACTTGCGATGAAAAGCACGCCTTTGTGCTCGCTTCATTCACACTTCAGTCTTGGGTTTCTAACGATGGATCAAAGTAAGCGACCGACCTGGAGAGTTTGAGCTGCGTAAGTTGCACGTCCATATTGTCAATCACAGCCGGGAGAGGGAATCCGTCGATGGGCAGAAGGTCGAACGAGTTGGACACGGTGATCAGACCCAGGTCCATGACCAGGGCGTGGTAGGAGGCGGACGACTGGGGGATGACGATCAGAGGCGCCTTCAGCTTGATGTCCGTGGACAGACGGAAGCTTTTCTGAGCCAAGTCCCGGACGCTGGACGCCGCCCTCTCCGCCGCCTGAGCCGTCGCCGCGCTCACGGCGGCTTTGGCCGTCTGGAAGTTGTTGGCAAAGTTCTGCAGGGGGGGGACGCACAAAACGTGAGCCTCACAGAGAACAGATCCAAAGTGGCGATACGGTCGATCACGTAGACCGACGGATGCTATGGAGGAGGAAGAACTAGCGGGGCAATACTTGGCAGCACTGATCCAGTGAATGGCCGGCCGAGAACACCCACCAGGAGGGCCATGACCAGCTTGTGCAGGTAGACCACCCGGATGCAGCCCACGTTGAGCTTGACCCGGCCGTCCGTTTTGGACGTATCGGCGTAGCCCGAGCCTTCCGTGGCCTTGGGAGTCAAGCTCACGGAGAAGCTGAACACCTCGTCCCCCACGATGGAGATGGCCTGAAGATGGTCAACAGATATTCAAGCGCCGCTCAGCTTCACGCTGGAAATACCAGACGCCGGGTTTGGAGCCACCTTCTTGTGGATGCTGGCCGGGTCCACGTTGAGGACCGCAAAGTCCTTCAGGCGTGCGGAAATGTAAGTTTGAGGTCCCTGAACCAGCAGCGAGCCGTGGAGACCTGCGGGATGCGGCAAGACCTTGAAGCGCACACGCACGCACGCACGCACAAGCAAGAAGAGTCTCCCGGGGGCCAGCAGGTTGGATTCGCTACCTTGGATTTTGATGTCCACTATGTTGCTGCTCTGGTCGCACACCAGGACGTTGAAGGCCCCCAGAGCCACCATCACCTTCAGAGAGATGATCTCGCCAAGCTCGGATGATGCAGTGGTGTCTGGCAGCAAAGAGAAATGCGCTGGTACCTGGAAATGCCACGCTTCCATTCCGGACCCCCCCCAAAATGTCCAACATTTTCAGCAGTCGGCAAATACATTCCTGCGCTGTCTGATTTTTTTTTTTTGCTTGCTAACCCTAACCAAATACTGATAACATTTAGAAAATAAATCATTTCAGGGATAGAACCGAATGATCGGTTTTAACGAAGGAAGTAGCCGGTTTTTGGAGATGAGCATCCTGAGGAGATGTTTCAGGGCAAAAAAATCATGACTTTCAAAATTGGCCTTATTTTAAGACAGGCAGGTAACTCTGGTTCCTCGAGAGGCATATCCTACCCGTATTTGATCCCTCCCTACTCCAACACACCTGATTCAAATGATCAGCTCATCAGCAAGCTCCGTTGAAGCCTGAAACGATCATAAGCAATTGAATCAGTGTGTCGGAGGAGGGAGAGACCAAAAACAGGCAGGATATGGCTCTCCAGGAACCCCAGTTCCCTACCCCCCGTTTTAAGAGGTGGGTGACGTCACACGCGGACCATGAGGGGTGCGCGACGGCGGACTTACCCGACTTGGCGGCCGTCATTTTGCCGTCTTCAGTCTTGGGCCCGAGCGTCCTCTCAGGGGACGCCATTGCGCTACTTGAAGACAGAGCCCCCGACAGGAAGTTGGCAGTCGACAGGAGCGCTTGCGTGTGCAGCATGAGGTCAAGCGAGCTGAAGGTCACCTGCGGGGCAAGGAGAGCTCAAGGTGTTTGCACACCATCATGTGGACACCCACTGATGATGAGTGGAGGCATATAGACTCTTCCTGGTTGCTGAACACATTTGGGGCTCAAGTTCTACTCAAAACCGCCCACCCCCAAGGTTTTCCCGGACCTCTCACGAGTACAGTACACATCGACCCTGATAAATGACCCCAGAACACCGTGTCAAAAGTGACAGGAAGCCCCTTTAGTTTGGGAAGTTAGTCTCAAGCGTGTCTTCTCTCATTTTGTTCGTTTAGAAAGTTGGATTTTGTGAATGTTTGATTTCATTCCACATCGTGGCTAAAGTTAGCCGCTCTTGGTTTCTGGTACAGACCCGAAGGCAGGTTCCTGGTATGAATTTGTACACTGCCCATCCTACACCTGTTGGGAACGCCCCGCAGGTGACCAAGCCTAACTTGGAAACGCTGGGTGAGGTTGAACACGGTTAGCCAATTCTGTTTGGATTCACGTGGAACCCAAAATCCCGCAGAGATCGCGGGATCGAATCCGGCCGAGGCCTTCCGTGTTCTCCCCGTGCTTGCCTGGCTTTTCTCCTGGTACATTTCAAAATCATGCACGGCAGGCGAGATTGCCCCTAGGTATGCTTGCAAATGGTCGCTCGTGTATGCGTGCCCTGTGATTGGCTGGCAACCGGTTCAGGGTGCACGCCCGCGACCCTCCTGAGGAGAAGCGGATCACATCACGGATGGCTGGACTACGGCCGGACTTTGTGTTCTCGTAGCGGGCCGGCACTTGCGGAAATCATCGGAACGCTTTCAGAGAATGGCACGGAACGGGAAGACGACATTTTCCTTTGTGCGACTCACGTTGATCATCTGTTCCGTGTTCTTGTACACGCTGGAGAAGTTCGGACCCTCTCGATCAGCCTGAGCGCAATCGGGAATCGCAGCACAGGTCAGGACACGGCCGGCGCTCGCCAAAATGCGCAAAGAAGTTCTGTTGTGATATCCTGACCTTGAAGTACTGGACTTTGAGCAGCTCGGAGCCAGGCTGCGCCGACGAGCTGACCAGACAGAGAGGATCTCCCGCGGAGTCTGGAGCACAACATCACAGACGCACACCAGATCCAAGACGGTACGATAACAACAAGGCGGGGGAAAAGCGGTTGACGGCAGTAGGGGAGAAGATGGTTGGCTGGGACGCGATCAGAAGACGAGGAGGTAGTTTGGTAGGATGTAGGATGACGCAGTTGGGCGGGCAGTTAGCTCGTTTGGGTAGCTTGGCGGGTTAGGGTTAGGGTTAGGGTCCATCCCTAACCCTGATGGAGGACGATCGCTGCGCGGTCGCACGGGACGGGGAGACGGGGCTCGGGCTTAGGGATTGCAGTTGGAAGGCGGGGACGATTACCTTTGAACTCCAGACAGGTGAGCGTCATCTTGCTGATGTACATGGTGGCACAGGTGTCGTACTTTCTCACTTTGGTGTCCATGCCCAGGTGACCGAGGTGGAACACCAGGAAAGGACGTTCCATCGCCACCTCGCTGTCCAGCTTCTGCTTCGGCTTCTTCAGGCTCAGCAGAACCTTCAAGAGCAACCGCGTCGTCAACAGGTGGGCCGCTCGCATTTGTCTGCTGCCCCCCCCCCCCCCCCCAGCCCAAACGCTTTGAAATCCAGATGAAAAATGAGGCTCTCTCTCGCTCCCTGATCTACGATTAAGGTCTTCAAGCAGTTTCTCGAGCGCATGCTTCCAAAATCCGGTTCTTGGGCTCTCTGTTCTTTCAGGAGTGTGAGTAAGCTACTTTTGAGTTCTTGACTTTGCTTTTGAATGGCCCACATTCGTTTGTTTGTCAACGCTTTGAAATTTACAATCGAGCTGCCTCGTCTCGCCGTCAAGGTGTCCTTGCGCAAGACGCTGAACCCCGAATGGCCTCCAAGTGGAAATGAGAAACTGAGACCCCAAAAAAATGCAGAGCTGCTCTTTTACCTCTGTGATTTCAAAGTTGAGCAGGACATTGACAGGGTTGTCCCCGGGCTCCCCGTTAGCGACGGCCTCAACCGCGCCGCTGCCAGTGCGCCCGGATGTCGGCGCCGCCGGCGCCACCTGCGCCACCTGCCGCTCTCCGAGCTCGACCTTCTCTGCGGAACAAGAGAGCGGTCCGGTCACGAAAAGTCCCGACGAGGTTTTCGCTTTGGAGTCTCGTGACGACTCGCAAGTCACCTGGAGCCCCCTTGTGCGCCTCGGCGTTGCGGTGCTCTCGGCTTCCCTCGCCGATATTCTCCAGCAGAACTTTCGTCAGCACACCCAGGTCCTCCTCCCCCACGCTCACCTGGCGGACACGCTCAAACGTTAGCGCGGTGGGGGGGGGCGTCAACGCGACGCCACCCGACCGTTACCTTCAGAGAGCGTAGGACCCCTTGCACGTGCACGCCGGGGATCTTGGCGAACCAGGACGAAGCCGTGTTTCTGGTGACCACGAGTTCAACGTTGATAGGCTCCAGGATCTCAATGTCCGGGGTGGAAGAAGAGTCCGCCCTCAGGGTTGCTCTGCGGAGGGCGGAAGAGTCTATGAGGTTCCCGTTTCCGTTTCCGTTCCGGCGGAGAGTGCGAGACGCTAGCGACTACCTGGAGAGCTTGAGCTGCGTGAGCCTAATGTCCATCTTGTCCACCACGGCGGGTAGGGAGAATCCCTGGGCGGACATGAGGCTGAAGCTGTTGGACACGGTGATGAGGCCGAGGTCCACCAGGACGGCGTTGCGGGAGCCGGACGACTGCGGCACCACGATGAGCGGCGCCTTCAGCCTGACGTCCATGAGCAGGCGGAAGCTTTTGTGGGCCAAATGGCGCACGCCGGACGCCGCCTTCTCCGCCGCCTGAGCCGTGGCCGTGCTCACCGCTTCTTTGGCCGTATGGAAGTTGTCCGCAAACATCTGGGGGGGGGGAAACAAAGACACGAAGGGCGGAGGAGAGCGACGTCAGGGGATGAACGGCAGTGGAGAAGACACGGAGCGGCGGTGATTTGGGATGGAGTGCCCGACGAGATGAACTACAGTGAAACTCCTCTAGAACGAAACCTACATGGGCGAAAATACCCCCTCATGTGAACAAATCTTCGTGCATTAAACACCATTCCCATTCTCCTCAAATTTGCTACAGTGAAAAACCCCCTGTTGTGAAAAATTTCTTGCTGCAAACATGATTTCGTTGTAGAGGAATTTCACTGTAATTACTACAGTGAAACTCCTCTACAACGAAATCTACATGGGTGAAAATACCCCCTCATGTGAACAAATCTTCATGCATTAAACACCATTCCCATTCTCCTCAAATTTGCTACAGTGAAAACCCCCCTGTTGTGAATAAATTCTTGCTGCAAACATGATTTCGTTGTAGAGCAGTTACACTGTATCCCGCTAACTTTGGCGCGGCGTACCTTACCGTCCTTTGGACCTACGGAGCGAGCTCCTTCTGGGTGAGCGGGAAAGCCAATTGGAGGCACGCCCAACCTTCCTACCCATCTTATCCATTTTGCGACCATCACGACCGACCTACCCTGCCCCCGAAAGGCTTCCTGCCGTAAAAAGCTCCCCTCCCCTGCCCTGCCCAGTCTTCCCGAAGGTCACTTGGGGCCCATTGTGCAACCACAGCAAAAAAACGATTAACAGTGAGCATCTCCGGCCGCACACTGACCAGCAGCGACATGAGGAATTGGTGCAGGTAGACCATCCTGATGCAGCCCAGGCGCAGGGTGACCTTGGCGTCCGCCTTGGACGTGTCCTTGTAGCCGTCCCCCTCGGTGGCCCCCGGAAACAAACACAGCTTGAAGCTGAACACCTCCTCGCTCACGATGGACACCGCCTAGACAAAAAAAAAAAAATATATATATATATATATATATATATATATATATATTGAAACTGTTTTCTAAGAAATTGTTTTCTGAGTGAAATGAATGTCAACTGAAATGAAAAAGGAACTTCTCTTCCGACCTTTTTGTGAATGCACTTGGGGTTGACGTCGGTCACCACGATGTCTCGGAGGCGGGCGAACACCTCCGTCTGCTTGGCCTGCACCAGCACCGACGCGTCCATGCCTGCGGGGCGGCCCAAGCGTCAAAAATGGCAGCGCGCCGGACAGCCAGACAAGCGATCCGTAAAGAATGACATCGTCACACAATGTACACAGAGCTTTACCGGCGACATTGAGCTTTTTCACGAAATCCGACACAAGCACAATGGTTCCTCTATACGCTCTCCTACTGGGGAAACCGTCAGCTTTCTACCCGACCAGTCCCATCGAAACGTGTTTTTCAGATCCGCATCTATCTGACGCACTTTCGCTTCGTCGCGAGTCTCGATAACATTCGGCATTCGCGAGAAAGGGGTTACGGAAGGCGAACGCGGATTGGTTGTGATTTGCATTTGCCGATATAGCGACCAATCACAACAGGTAAGACATTGGTTTTAGCCCATAGACGAAGTAACGACAAACTAACGCTTTCAAAATGGATGCTTGCAAATGTTACTTGTAAACATTACGAGCCCCAAATCTGCCGAAGACAAGTCGAGTCGAGTCTTTGCTTACCTTGCACTCGAATGTCGGCAATGCTGCGGCGGTCGTCGCAAAGCTCCACGTGGAAACATTCCAGCACGGCCAACAACTTCAAGCTGAACACTTCCGCGTCTTTGACGCCTTTCGACACTGAGGGCAAGGAAAAAAAAAAAAAGTGAGGGGGGGGGGGGGAATAAATCATAATAAGGACCAGAGCGAAAGAGATTTTTTTTTTAAGAGCAGGTTTGTTACAATGAAATGGAAAACAACTTTTTTTTTTCTTGTTTTTTTTAAAGCTCACGAAAAAAAATGCAGAAATGAATTACAGGCAGAACTTTAAACGTTTTTTGTTCTTTTTATACGACCCAGAGCAATTTGAGGCAGGAAAAGGCCCGCCTTAATTTGGCACATTTGAACCGGGGGCCCCTCACCTGTCCTGCCTCGGTCTTTGTCCACCGGCTTCCTGGCGTCTGCGCTGCGTTCCGAAGGAAGCTGCGATGCGACGGCGCTGGACAGGAAGTCCATGGTGGACAGCAAGGCTTTGGCGTCCAGAAGAAAGTCCAGGGAGGAAAACTCCACCTGGGACACAACACAGCACCGGCATATCTTGTGCTCAATTGAGGACCCGTGTCTTGCTAGCAGTCGTGGCACCTACTTCTTTTCCCCGACACCGCCCACCTCCACGCGCTCTCTCTGTCTCTTTTTTTTAAATGAACCTCGTGGGCCGTGCCTAATGTCATTTTTAATATATGCTGCGGGGCCACTAAAGTCGTGATGGCGGGCGGGCCACAAATGGCCCCCGGGTCGTGGGTTGGATATCCATACACTCGTGGGACAAAATGTGACGAGCAAGACAAATTATTGATAAGTTTCAGTCATAAAAGTAGCAGTGGCAGCCGTAATAGTACGGCAGCCACTGCTACTACTCGTGGCGGGAGTTGAGGCTGCTAAAATCGGAGTGGCAGTCTAACTTCTCATACGACTAGTAGTAGTGGCAGTACAGTGAAACTCCTCTAGAACGAAACCTACATGGGCGAAAATACCCCCTAAGTGTGAAAAAATCTTCATGCATTAAACACTATTCCCATTCTCCTGCCCCCCATACGACGAAAAAACCCCTGTTGTGAAAAACATCTGGCTGCAAACATGATTTCGTTGTAGAGGAGTTTCACTGTAGTTGTAGTATGAGCAGAAGTAGCTAACCTTGAGCGATTGCTCCGTGTTGCCAAAGAGCGTCGGGAAGCCGGGCCCGCTCGGATCCGCCTGCGGGACAAAAAAAAAAAAAAAAGTAGAAAAAGGCGCCCGGCGACGCCTTGGGCTGGTCAGCCCAAGTGACAGGTGCGGGCGGGCCAACTCACCTTGATGAAGTCCACCTTGAGGAGGTCGGCGTGGTGCTGCTCTGAGCAGCCGATCAGGTGAAGAGGGCCGCCGTCTAGAAAGGTCCACGTGTGGGAAAACAGCCCAGTGTTTGTATGCGTTGCTGCTCGTGCACAACTCGGCTCGACTCATTTGGGTTCGCGCGGCTATGGCCTTTTGGCGCTACACGTTAGCATGAAGCTCCGTGACCACACTTGTTAACTGCCTTAATCCATGCTGCTTCTAGTGTGCCTGCCACCCGAGCGGCAGTCGCAAAAAAATCGCAAAAAATTGAGCAGGGATCCGCGTAGACCAGGGGGTGTCAAACATACGGCCCGCGGGCCGGAACCGGCCCCCCAAGGAGGTTCGATCAGGCCCGCGGGGTAATTTAAAAGTGAAAAAAATGCATACAAGACGCGGAATGAATATTTTTAAGAAGATGCAATTCATGGATTATACGCTAGGGGGTGCCACTGTTTTGATCAGAGAAGACGACGACAGCAGTCTCAGCCTGTCACTGAGACAGACCCCAACAGACCAACTTATGCTTCTTTATACCAAAACAAAGAAAAATAATTAATGATATTTTGCTTATTTATAGCAGAGTATGGTGTAATTTTAATGGTCCGGCCCACTTTGACATCTATCGAGTCCGTATGTGGCCCACAATGTCAAATGAGTTTGACACCCCTGGCGTAGACTTTCTCCACTGACCGGGCACGTCGCAGTAGTCCAGCGCGATTCTCCTTAGGTAGGACGTGACGCTGGTGTCGAAGGTCCTCATCTTGCCCCGGGCCCCCAGCTGCCAAACACGGAGCGCCAGCACCGCCTTCTCCCGCTCGCCTTGCCGCGTCAGCTCCAGCAGCACCTGATGGGCCAACACCCACACGCGTTTCTTCACGCCGCGTTCCACCCGGCGCAAAACGCTCCCCGAGCGCCGCCGCCGCGCACCTCTTTGACTTCGAACTTGAACTCCAGGTCGGTCAGCTCCTCCGGAGCCCGGCGCTGTTGCTCATCATCCTCCGGCGACTTCTCGCTGCCGTCCGAATCTGAGACGCGGGACAAGATGGAGCATCGGTTTGGGGCCAAGACCGGGAGAGACCGGGATTGTCATCTTACCCGTCTCAGCCACGCTCAGGAGTGCGGGATGGAGGGAGAGGGCCGGTGGTCGCGACTCTGCCAAAGTCGGCACCTGCAAGCAGGGCAAATCGAGTCAAGGTGTCGTCGTTGCCTGTTATTATTTTGGGCAATTCTCAACCGGTTGCAGGGGCGATGCGAACTCGGACTGGACTTGGATGTTTTTGCCGGTTGTGACTGTGCGGTGGTATTGAGCTGTTGAGAGCGCTAAATGATTCGCTCGTCATTGATTATTCTTTCAGAATGACTCCTCGGCCCTAAAAAAATGTATTGCTTACAATGATTGGAATTCTAATGAACCATTTTTGGATTGCCGGAAAATAGGATGTCGCGGCTTGGAATTGAAGCGGATTTACATGGGACAGGAGAAGAGAGCCAATCTCTCTTTTTCGTTAATGGATGCCACAGCTTCTTGTTGCTACAGCTTAGCTTGTTTTATGTTGAGGGGGAAGAAATGTCATCTGTGCTGTATGTTACACATACATACAGCACATTTGACAATAAAGTTGTATTCAATTCAATTCAAACTGTCAATCAAACAGCTTTCCCAATGTTGTCATTTAGCATAAAAAAAATCGGTTTGCTCCAGTTACAGCACTCTAATAAAAAGGCGCACTTGTACCTTGTCGGCGGGGGGCGTGGCTGGCGCGGAGGGCGGGCGGGGCAGCGGGATGCTGCGGAGCAACTCGGCAACCTTCCGGATCTTCTGGTCCGACATCTTGACGTGCACGAGAGGCAGCTCCCCCGAAAGCTTCAACCTGCGGCGCAACGTTTATTTCGCCAAAGCAATACGGCACAGATGGGCCACTCGAAAGCACACGTCGCCATCTACTGGCACGCGTTGGTCATTGCGGGTCGTTTGAGGCCGGCGTGTACCTGGGCATCCGGACGTCCTTGTCCACCATGCACTTGGATACGTGAAGCGTCAGGTCGAGGGGCCGCAAGATGTGCTGGCCAGAAGAATTCTGCAAGCGGGACGACTTCCACTCGTCACCTGGACGCCCCAAACAAAAACGCATTTTTCAACAGCATCATCTGCAAGGCTGCTAGCTACTAAAACTAGGATCAATACAGCTACGAGTTGGAATACAATACTTTGACTATTATTACAAGTACCACGACTACGACATGACTTCCATAAGCAATAACTACCACAATTGAATCAGCTGATATTAGCGCTTTCAAACGGGACACTTTTTGAGGAGAGAGATGAAAGTACACATGGAAGCTAGTGCCCTACCATCACCCCCTCCTTCTCGGCCATAGACCGATAAGCCAGGGCTGTCTCCACGAGGTGACTTTGACTTTGTTTTTGTTCCTGATTGTAAAGTGTCTTTGGGTGTCTTGAAAGGCGCTTATAAATAAAATGTATTATTATTAATATTAAATACGAACGACCAAAGTGCTGCTCAACAGTCAAACGTTCGACCTCAAGATCGGTCGAGATGCGCAAAAAATATGAAGTGCCCGACTTTGGACAGGGGGGGGGGAGGTTTGATTCTCCTCCTGCTCACTCCTCTTTGGACCCGTACCCGACTTGCTGTACAGGACTTGGACTCGTCTCAGCTCCACGCTGTATCGCTCGTACGCTCGCTCCATGATCTCCTCCAGCGATGAGAAGGACGACGAGGACGAGCGCGCGTTCTCATCAACACTGTTGAACTGTCGCACACGTGCACACACGCGCTCTCTTTAACATACACAATCCACTTTTCCATGCAGCTTCCAACCCCCCCCCACGTGAGTGTGTCCCAAAATGACGAGTAAACTTGTCCGTGTGTGTCCGTGGCGCGCGCAGGCGCTGACCTGCAGGTTTCCAAAGTCGACCACGATGAGTTCGGAGGTGTCCGAGTAGAAACCGTCCTTGGGCAGCAGAAGGTAGGAGGGGCGCAGGTCGATTTTCAAGTCCAGAACCTTGCGCGTCTCGATGATGTGAGACAAACCTGCAAAGATGCCACAAGGTCAAGTGGCCAGAATCAGGAGGTCGGCCGCCCCCCCAAATCGAAATGCGCCCCCCGACGGAGCCCAAGAGGCTTTGCGGCCGTCCACCTGTTGCCGTCTTTTCTTTGATCTCCTCCAGTTTGGAAAGCGTCGCTGATGTCAGCACTTCCAGCTCCACGCCTTTGCCCATCTTGAAGAACTCAGCCAGGCTGTTCACCGTCATCTAGAACACACACACACACGCGCACAATGAAGAATGGCTTGGGGGAGGGCGTCGGCGCGAGAACGGGTTTGGCGTGCCGGCTTACGGCGTCGTAGATGATCTGCACGGGCTGCGAGTGGACGCGGACGAGGTGGTCGGCCGGGCTGTCGTCGGGGTTGAGCTCGAAGACGGCGCGGAGCAGCGACGCCGCCGAGTCGCCCGCCGACGAGATGAGGGAGGGCGCGCCGCCGCCGCTGTCCAAGCCCGTCACGCTCCACTGCCGCAGGGCCGCCTCCACCCTGCCCAAACGTCAAGGCGCCACAAAATTCACCAGTGCTACGAGTAGCGTGCGGTTGTCTACTCCCTTGGAGGCTTGCCGTCATGCCATCTCTCATGGCCATCTACTCGTACGCTCCTTGAACCTTCTCTATCCAAAACCATCAAGGTGGAATATTATGAAAATTGAAATACAGTCAAACCTCGGTTTTCGACCATCTCGGTTCTCGTACAATTCGGTTTTTGAACTAAAATTTCGAGTTTTTCATGCCTCGGATGACGAACAAATTTCGGTTCTCGAATTAACTGAGCGCACTTGAATGCGTCACTTCACTCCTCTCGGCTTCGCTACCTCGTGTAGCGACGCTCCCTCCTATTACATGTGCACAGTTTATGGTGTGAAATTGTAAAAAAAGTGGTTTAAAAAAGTTGTTTTCTTGACTTGGAACGGATAAAAATTTTTTTACATTGATTCCAATGGGAAACATGGTTTCGGTTTTCGAACAATTCGGTTTTGAACAGTCTTCTGGAACGGATTAAGTACGAAAACCGAGGTTTGACTGTAATAATAATCTATGTTGATTTTAGTACCCGCAGCGGCTCCGCTCCAAAGACATTTCATCTGTGCTATATGTTGCGCATTTGCCAATAAAGTGGACTTGACTTTGTTTAACGAGGCATAGTTCGACAAAAATGAAGTGAAAATATGACAAAAAGGAAAAAAAAAATACACTATCGCGACCAGGTGCAATGATGAAGCAACAGCTGGTCAATTAATCACAAATGATTTCTGAATGCTTTCGAGATCTTTGGACTCAAATTGCCCGAATGCTCGTAATTTTAGCCTCTCGAACTGTAAATATTCGTCCATTTCTGTTGCCCTGCATGAAAGCAAACTGATTTTCTATGCGCTGAGCCAAAAAAAAAAAAAAAATGTTTTTATTGCTTTGACTTGAGAAAACAAAAGTCCAGATTTATGCCCCGTTTCTGACAGACGTCGCAGAGTCGTACTTCATTCTTATTTGTGGACCGTCAATTTGACATGATGTCCTGTTTTGGAAGAAAGGAAGGGTTTTGAAAAGATTCTTCTTTTGCAAATCCAAGTCATCGATGACTCGTCAAAAGAATCGACAGATGAATCCTACTGGATCCACCGCATCGTGCCCACCACCTTTTCCAGCTACTCCCCTCAGGCAGGCGCTTCCGATCCATGCGCACCAAATCCAGCAGACACTTACACAGCTTCTTCCCTCTAGCCATTAACTCCCTAAACAGTCACTGATTTATACTCCACCGCACCAGACACTTGAAAGCGCTCAAATTCCTTGTGTGTTCTACATACTTGGCCAATAAAGATGATTCTGATTCTGAATTGTAAGGATGAGAATCGCGGTAAGCCAACATTTTTGTCGGCGAGCGATTGGCAACGGCAACACGCGCGAGATGTCGGTCAACCGCGCTCAGAATGGCCTCTCGAGTCCACCCACCTGAGGGCCTGGGCTCCCGGTCTCTGCGAGATTTTGCTGCTGAGGTGGATCATCTGCACTTGGAGGATCTCCGGGACGCGGGCTTGCTCCCTGACCGTCACCGAGGTCCGGAGCAGCTGGAAGGTGAGCTCCACGGCCACGTACTGCACAACGTCATCGCGCGTGTCACATTTCGGTCGGGCGTCAAGAGCGGCAGAATGCGTTTGCATCACTAAGTCAAACGGCATTTGCTCTCAGAAAAGGGCGTGTTTGTTTTGTCGCGAGCACCCGGCCTTCCCGGCGCACCTGTTTGGGCAAGGCGAGGTTATGCGAGCTTTCGCTGTAGCCGATGGCGGCGTAGAGCTTCCCCTTCTCCTCCGCGGTCATGATGCCGTCCAAAGCAGAGCCTGAGGAGGACAAAGATGGGTCGGCACACGTCCCCGGGGGGGCCGTTGCGTCCCGGCGCCCCCCCCCCCCCCCCAAACACCGACCTTTGGTCTCCTTGCTCTCCTCCGAATCGTGCTCCTCTTTCTTGGGCTTGCGGGCGAAGAAGCCGCTAAAGAATCCGCCCTGCTTGTGGGCCCCTGAAGCCTTCTTGGCGGCCACCTTCTGCCCCGAGCGCACCACCTGCGGGAAGACCAGGCGCCCCCCCACCCCCGTTTGTCTTGTGACATTGTGCTGTTGACAGCTGGCTTGCTCCCGTTATGGCAAAGCAGAAAACCACAGGATGGAACAAATGGTGTCATATGCAAGTTGTCATTTGGGGGGGGGGGGGCGAAGTTGACATCTTTCTCTGGGGTTGTTTTTTTTTTTTGCTCACTCACATTACATGAACCACCAATCACCATTTAATCCCACATTTTTATTGTTATTCTCTAGCTTGAATTTGTAGCGTACCTCCATGTGGGCCTGCTGTCGAGCCAAGGTGATATTGAACACATCCAGACTTTTCTCCAAGTCCTGGTACAAGCACAAAGTAGTCCGGGTGAGTCGCAAAAGCCTCAAGAGAGGATTTGTTTGCTTGGAGCGTTTGGGACCTGAAGCTGGCACTCGGCGTCGGGGCTCAGCTTGTTCTGGCTCAGGACTTTGCTTTTGTAGGCCGTCTTGTAGGTCTTGACCTGCTGGCGGTGCCGTCTTATGTTGGACCAGGACCACATGTGGCTTGACCGGCGGATGTGAACCTCCAGGATGCTGCTGAAGGCGTAGCGCCACCTAGCGCACAGGCAAAGACACACGCACGCGCACACAGACACACACAAAAACAAGTTTGTATTGTAATTAAAAAAAAGCTTTTCATGTTACGATGTTAATGTTAAAATTGGTGAAAATAAAACACAATACAGTTTGTTTGTACAGTCTTTTACATATTACCTGCTCTCCTATTACATGTGTACATTTTATAATGTGAAATTGTAAAAAAAAAAAGTTGTTTTCTTGACTTGGAACAGATTAAAATTTTTTACATTGATTCCAATGGGAAACATGGTTTCGGTTTCCGAACAATTCAGTTTCCGAACAGTCTTCTGCAACGGATTAAGTACAAAAACCGAGCTTTGACTGTATTTCAAAGATTTGGAATGAAAGCCATTTGATAAAAATTGCATGTCTTTTGATTGTGGATCACACGTGAAGAACAACTGACCAGAAGGCGGCGTTGGCGTGGAGCGGGACGTCAGGCCGGAACTTCCTGTAGGGGGCGTTCTTCACCATGCGGTCGACGGACTCCAGCATTTCCACCATGGTCACATACTTCAACGACCGCCACCGACCAATAAACAAACAAACAAAGTTGGCCACCGGTGCGCCAATCGCCGGAACGGCGGCATCGCCACAGCACATCGCATTGACCGTCTCCATAGCGCTCGTCATAGCAACTGTCGTCACGGCGATGGCCATCATCGCCACCATCTCTGGCCCCGCCATCATCGTGACACAGGCGATATCGGTAACTCTCGTGGGCGTCCTTAACACCCAATGGCAGGTTTAGTTTAGCTCGCGCTTGATCTCGATAATCGGGTGGCCCACGATCGAAAAACGAGCAGAAGTGGACGTTCTTCCAAAGTCACACATGAAGTTGACAAAGCTCGGGCGCACTACACATCTTGATGGTCCGATTTGCTGAAGATTTTGTATTTATTTTTTTGGTGGCACCTGAGGTTTGGTGATCTGGATGTCGATGTTTTGGACCTCCAGGTGCAGTTGGGCTTTTGGAGAGTCCAGCTCCTGCTCAGCATTGGGGTTGATGCGGATCTTGGCCGAAGCGAAGATGGGCTTGAAAACTGGGGTGGGGTGGGGGGGGGGGGGGACAGAACACTCTGAATGCGAATCCAGATCGAATGGCTAAGAAGGGTCAGCAAAAGGCTGGGGGGTGAGGGGGGGACAAACAAACAAAAAATATCGACCAGAGAGAGAAAAATCGAGCTCCTGGTCCATGCAAGGGTCGTGTTCGAGTGGGACACATGTACTGACTGTAGTGGTAGTGAGGCAGCTCCTGGTCCTTGCTGGTGATTCCACTCTTGAGCTGATTCTGGAAAACATCAACCAGCTGAAACTTGTACACAAGGACGTGAAGCTTTTCGTTTTTTTTAATCGATATTTCAAAAGGACCTCACCACAATCTCTTGCCGTGATCCGCGGTAGAAGATTTGACTGTTGACGTTCCAGTAGGCACACAAACACTCGAGGCGGCCCAGCTGACACATCAAAAGCGGTTGTTATTCAATCTATCGTCATGCTAATGCTACGGGCATCAAAATGGGCCCGATGTTTGATTGACAGCGGCGGGTGGGGTGGATGGATTTGCATTTGATCTCAACTCGACTGCATTTCTCCAGCACTTTGAGTGTATCTCTCGAGCGCTCTAAAACAACCACCGCTGTCGACAAAGTGCCGTACATGGAGTAAAAAAAAAAATCATTCAGACAACAACGAACAATAAATCAGTACATTCGTCACAAAGACAGTAGAAAGTGGCAGGGGCGGAGGGGCTCCGAGAGGTCAGGTTGGGGCCAGGCGGCCATTTCAAGATTTGAAAACAAATCACAGGATCTTCCAAAGAACTCTCAAATGAGCCAGTGAAGGACGAGTTCCGGTCAAAAGGCGAGCGGCGGCATTTTGGACCCACTGGAGACACTTTGTGGAGGATTGGCTGACTCCAAAGTCAAGCGGACGACAGTCATCCGGCCGAGACGAGACGAAGGCATGAACCACCGTTTCAAAGTGCTCTTGCGAACTCGACGGCGCTTTTACCTTGTGGATGATCTTTGCCGCTTCGTTGAGGATGCACAGCTTCCAGCTCTCATCGGTAGTCTAGTAGGGAAAAACCCCAAACTCAGACATCGTGCACGAGGACAAAGCTTTTGAAGGCTGATTTTGGGGAGAGAGGCGTCTCCAGAACTGACGCCGGCGTGCATGTAAGATGGTGGAGGTGTTACCTGCAGGCTGAGTTCTGCCAGGGTGACTCCCATGGACAGGGGGCGCTGCGGGTCCGACACCTGAAATGTACACAAACGTCGACATGACCACACAGGCGCACACGCACATATTATTATTATATATTGCCTAGCAGAAGAAGGTAGATCATGAAAAGGAGGGGACCCAGGACGGAACCCTGGGGTACACCAGAAGTGAAGGGATCTGTACATGTACGCCTCTGTTGCTCGTAAAATGGTCCTTGTCAACTAGATCTTTAGGTGGAATTTATCCGAAGACAACTTCAACTCCAATTTGACCAATGACGGGCTGCTTAACTCATTCAGTAGCAGTCAATTCTAGACCACGTCTGAAAAGACGTTTAAAAACGTCTTTGGGAGAGAATGAGTTCAAGGCAGGGGCTGCGCGGCCCACTGCTCCAATCCGGCCCGTAGCACATTGACTGCAATCTTTCAACAAGTCACTGTTGTTGCCCATTTTGTTGGTCACCCTCAAGACTGCCTCTCACTTGGTTAACGACAGTGTGAAGGCGGCCGCTCGCGTACTCAAGCGTGGATGCCCGAAGCCAAACTTACGTCGTCCTCGTAGCGCAGGTGTATGCTGCTAATCTTCACCTGCAGGTTCTTGATGACCTGCGTGGCCATTTTCTCCATGAAAGAGTCCTTCTTCTCCTCCTTGGGGTTCTCTGAAAGCAACCGGCACAGGAGACTCAGAGCCAAACCCGAACCTGTACCCCGACTACTAGGACCAGTCGCTGTCGGTGGCCCAAGTCGTACCAATCGGCGGTGGGGAAAGCCCGGAGATTATTCGACTCACCTGACTTCTCTCGTGATCGCGTTTCAACTTCCTCAGAGCTTTTTTGTGCTTTTTGTGCTTTTTACATCCTTTTGCCACTTTGGCAGCGTTAAAAGAGAGACACGGCAGTTAGTCGGACAAAGCGGGAGCGGATGGAGCGTGTGAGGAGAGGTGCAAGCGGGAGGGCGACGACCAACACAAAGCAATCAATCGTACGATGAAGCGCGACGACGGACGCATGCAGTGAACCCCCGCTAGACTGGGCTTCGGGACGCCGCTTTTTCAGGCTTTATACGACCAGCTGCTTTTTGCAATGGTTAACTCTCGCCGGCATACTTTGCAACAGAGTGCTACAGTGAAACTCCTCTAAAACGAAATCATGTTTGTAGCAAGAACATTTTCACAACAGGGGGGTTTTCACTGTAGCAATTTGAAACAGGAAAGTGGGAATGGTGTTAATGCATGAAGATTTTTTCACACTAGGGGGTATTTTCACCCATGTAGATTTCGTTGTAGAGGAGTTTGACTGTACAGTGAAACTCCTCTACAACGAAATCTACATGGGTGAAAATACCCCCTAGTGTGAAACTCCTCTACAACAAAATTATGTTTGCAGCAAGAAATTTTTCACAGCAGGGGGTTTTTCACTGTAGCAAATATGAAACAGGAAAGTGGGAATGGTGTTAATACATGAAGATTTTTTCACACTAGGGGGTACAGTGAAACTCCTCTACAACGAAATCATGTTTGCCGCAAGAAATTTTTCACAGCAGGGGGTTTTTCACTGTCGCAAATTTGAAATAGGAAAGTGGGAATGGTGTTCATGCATGATGATTTTTTTCACACTAGGGGGTATTTTCACCCATGTAGATTTCGTTGTAGAGGACTTTCACTGTATATCGGCAAGTCCCAATTGGGGTCGGCAGTTTATCAAGGTGGGGTTCGCTGCACCGTCTGCCGAGATACACGAGCTCCAACAGGAAATATTGCCGAACAACAAGCTTGACACGTACAAGTCGTTAGCATGCTCAGGCTACATTCAAGCAAGGGCGTGCATGTTACTGTGGAGTGTCTCCTTACAAACAACACCCTCCAGATCGAAGAGCAGCTCGCCACTTTGCGACGCTGACGCCAAACGCAGCGTGAAGACATGGGCAAATCGTAAGAGGACATCGGCGGCACATCGAAACGCCGAACGTTCTTCTGAGCGCGACCCATCAAAGTCGACAGCCGACCGGCACGGCTCTCGCCCGACCGACCGACTGAGCCACAGCCGCCCAATTGGACACGAACGCTCAAGAAAAAGGCGCTTCGCACACGCCGCTCGGCATGCTGGGTAGTTGCGGCATGCCGAGTTGCATTTGGAAATATTGGCGCTAATTACGGGTGGCGCTAATTACGGGTGGCGCTAATGCTCGTTGCCGTTTTCTCGTCGCGTAATAGTAATCTTGAGACAAACAAAAGCGCTTTCCACAACAGTTCACATCAAATAACAAAATACGGCAGTGGTGGTGTGCACCAGGGCGCTATACTGGAGGTTTTATTTGGTTTGGATTTGTTGCTTGTTTTCCAAAATAAGACATTTGCAACCCCTTTGCAAACATTTGCTATGACTTTGGGGAAACAACATTACGGACCAAAACTGAACGGATTGTATTTTCTGCACTGCCAATTTGAAATGATGTCCTGAATAAAGCCAAACATGTTAGATTTTTTCCCCAGATGAAGCGATGATGAAAAATCGTGGCTCGTCGCGTCGGAAACCTTCCGGGAAGGAGCCGCTCGGCCCCCCTTTGCAAGTCTCTGAGAGCGACTCACCTCGCCTCGCCGCCATTCGTAGCGCATCCTCGATACGCTGCAGTTCGCGCTGCTTGGCCTCCTGCCGGTCGCGCTCCTCTTTGGCTGCGTCGTACTTGATGGCTGTCCGCAAACACAAGAGTGCGCGCGCACACACACACACACACACACACACACACACACACACACTTTAAGTCAGCACTGCACTGTGGGTCGTGAAATGAGAATGGAATCATTTACATCGCTGCGCAGCCTTGCGCGGCATATTCGCTGCTCGCCGTTTTTGTGCTCGGGCTAAAACGCTGTCTGATGGAAAAGTAGTGCTTTGGCGCCATCTTGGCGCCTTGAAAATAGGTAGCGGTGAGTTGAGGAGCTTCATTTTTAAAAAAGCGCTTAGCCAGGATTGAGCAACATCCTGGTGCCGAGGAAAGACGTGGAAGTGAATTGACGAGTTTCTGTTAGATAAGAGCAGTGCTTTGGCGTCAACATGCGGTATCGTAGTGTCGAGCTGCAACGTTGAAAGTGTCGAGGA
Source organism: Hippocampus abdominalis (assembly GCA_018466805.1). Taxonomy (NCBI): domain Eukaryota; kingdom Metazoa; phylum Chordata; class Actinopteri; order Syngnathiformes; family Syngnathidae; genus Hippocampus; species Hippocampus abdominalis. The sequence goes on along the minus strand of CM031696.1, from coordinate 27,666,589 downwards.
ATTTCATTGGCAAAAACGTGTCATAGTAGATTTTTGCTTGGTCATGGTAATACTTGTTCCCCGCCCGAACCCCCCACTACAGCCGGACAGCACACGAGGTGACACAAGATGGCGCCAAAGCAATACTTTGAGATCCACGCTTTGGCCCGAGGACAAAAAAACGGCAAAAGGGAGAGATTTTGAAGCCAAAAACAGACGACGGGTTTCACCCCCACCCTGTGGAAACAAAGAAACAAACAAACAAGGGGAAAATGTTGATCGCTGAAGACAACAAAGGACAAGAAGCAAACTCCAGAAATTGCCCTCAGCCATGGGCTGCAAACCGCCATCTTGGTTATGAAACATGTGACTGCTCGCATGACATGGAGAGGGCTGGGCCTTCAAATGCACTTTGGTCTTTTGCACTTTGTCAGGGCGATTCATCCTTTGCGTTATGTTTTCGGACTTACGGTCTATTAAAAAAAAAAAAAAAAGAAAAAAAATAGAAAACACTTTCAATCTGCTCAAATTGGCGTCCATCTGGATGCCAGTGTTTTGGCGTTGCCTTGTTAAATCATTGATCGATTTGGCTTGGACTCTTTGGTCCAGTCAAGAAATGGCTTGAAAGTTCCTTAACTGGTCACATTTTGGCTTGTCCCAAAAAAAAAACAACAAAAAAAAACAAACAAAAAAAGCAGTAATGGCTCATAATTGGATTTCCATTGAACTCATTCAGTAGCAGCCAATTCCAGACCAAGTCTCAATAGACGTTTAAAAACGTCTTTGGGAGTGGATGAGTTAATTCTGTGAAAAAATAACTTGAAGACAATAAATACGTTGCCCAGCCCTAACTCGATGTGAATCATTTACTAAGAGTACCTGAAGAGTTCAAAAATACAGTCATCCCTCGTTTATCGCGGCTATTGGGGACCAAAACCACCCGCGATCAACGAAAATCCGCAAAGTAGCGACCAATTAACATATACAGGTTAAAAAAAAAAAAATACAGTGAAACTCCTCTACAACGAAATCATGTTTGCAGCAAGACATTTTTCACAACAGGGGTTTTTTCACTGTAGCAAATTTGAAACAGGAAAGTGGGAATGGTGTTATTGCATGAAGATTTTTTTTCACACTAGGGGGTATTTTCACCCGTGTAGATTTCGTTGTAGAGGAGTTTCACTGTATGTCTGGAGCCGCAAAAAAATAAAAGCCTTCTATATATATTTTTTTTTTTTTAAATTCCTCGCTTAATTTTTTGTTTTGATGCATTTTCACTTTTCTTAGTATCAGTGAAGTGATCGTGAATTTCCGTTTTTCGGAGGCTGTCTTTGAAGCTGCAAAACAACTGCGAGCTTCTCGCGGACCGTTTGCGGACTTTTTGCGGACTTAAAAAAAAACAAAAATTTTTTTTTTATGAATATGTTTGAAAAAATCCGCGATGCACCGAAGCCGCAATAAACGAACCGCGAAATAGCGAGGGATCACTGTAGTATCGGAATACTTCAGTCATGATGTACGTATATTTGCGTTTTCCATCAATCTTGGACGACTTTGGTTCAAAAAAGTTCGGAGTTGTTTGTGTGGCGGTCATGCAGCCAAACTCAGAAAGTTTGCGCAAAGGACGGGAGCCGCCGCCGCGACTCAGCCGCAACGTCGGGCTTACCGTTCAACGGGCACGTCTTCAGCGCGCCGTCGGCTGGAACGCACGCACACACGCAATGTGAGCACATGCAGTTTCTCACTCGCAAGCGCACGTGCATCCACACACACACACACACACGCATGCACGCACGCGCAAAAAGACGGCAGCGCGCCGGCAGTGCGGCTCGCATCGCTTACTGGCGCCAGGAACAACCAGCAGGTAGAGGCCATCCAGCGTTGCCACGACCGCGTCGTTGTACAAGTTCTTCCAGGGGATTTTCAACGTCAGCGTGCCTGCCACACACACGCACGCACACACACACACACACACACAAATATGTCAATGGAAAGGGAGGAAGACAGGAAATCCTCCGTGTAATCGGGCGCCGCATCCCCCCCCCCCCCGACAAATTCCCCGTGTGTTTCGATATACAGTCAAATCTCGGAGAAAGCGAGGCAGGCGCGCGCGTGCACACTCACCGATCTGTCCAGCCTTGACCTTGAAGGGGAGGTCAAATTCACTCTGAACAGAAGAGACGCATCACAACGGGGCTTCTCCCGAGCCGTTCGCCGAACAAGTCGAACGAACAAAGAAAACTTACCAGCGCATTTTCCTTCACTCGCAGGTTCTCCAGGACCACGTTTCCTGCAAGAAATGACGCTGCGTTACCGCGGCAACCAACCAGGCCGATCACTGGAGTAAATTGGGGGCTCCGCTTCGCGCGGGGGGGGGGGGGGGTCGGCAACACGCGGCTCCTTTAGCGATATCTAGTGGCTCCCTGGAGCTTTATAAAAAAACGTTTGAAAATGGAAAAAGATTTTGATAGTAGCTCCAATCGATCTCGCTACATGTTGCGGCTCTGAAAAAGGAGAGCTGTGATGTTAGTTTTTTTTAAAACGTACACTTTATTGATGCTTTTAACAGTCTCGACAAACACGGACACGTCTGCGTCCGACTCCGTGCATTCTCTCTTCTTCTGTTCGACTCGAGAGGCGTTCAAAGACAGCCTCCGAAAAACGGAAATTCATGATCACTTCACTGACACTAAGACAAGTGAAAATGCATCAAAACAAAAAATCAAGCGCAGAAATTACAAAATAAATTCTATGGGGGCGTTTGTTATTCATTCCTTTGTTGTGTGTTCACAAACAATTTTGTGGCTCCAGACATACAGTGAAACTCCTACAACTACAACGTTGCGTGTAAATCCCCCCCCTACATGGGTGAAAATACCCTAGTGGTAAAAACCTCATGCATTACACATTCCCACTTTCCCGTTTCAAATTTGCTACAGTGAAAAACCCCCTGTTGTGAAAAATTTCTTGCTGCAAACATGATTTCGTTGTAGAGGAGTTTCACTGTATTTGTTTTTTGTTTTTTCCGTCCTCTATGGCTCTTTCCAAATTTGGGGTTGCTGAGCCCTGGCTTAGCGGAACATCCGACTTTGCAGCGGTTCGTCGTCATTGGCACCGCCGCTTGAAAATGCGCAACGATTTTATTGCCGGGTGCATTTTTTAACCGGCGATATTTTCATCTGTATTCATTCCGATCAAGTCAATCTTTTATTGTCCAAACTTGGTCGTTTGAGGGTCGCCAGATGGAAGGATGAAAGGGCCACTTTCCAAATTGGTCCACTCTTTGAAACGCGCCAAAGTCCGTCATGCGGGAAACTGGAGATCGTTCGGATTGTTCATCAGCTTTCTGTTGACGGTGTTCAAGGAAATCGGGTTTTTTTGGCGAGTTTTTGGGGTGGCCAACAACAGCCCTCTTTCTCACTGGGCGTCGCAGCGGCCGAATCTCCATCTTCAGAACCACAAAAGGAACAAGCTGTCGGAAGGGGATGTGGGCTCTCCTTGCCCACATGCCAGGGCATTACAACATCAGCGACGCCAAGCGAACGAAGTCTGGTTCCGCCCCGAAGAAAAAAAAAAACTCAACAAAACAGAAATAACGTAACTCGTGTTTGGGCGAGCAAATTAGGACCGGGGTCGAGAAGAGACCTGGCTGTGTGTCGCGACGTTGTTCCGCAATTCACGAGCAAGTTTCGAGCGGCGAAGCAAGCGGACGGAGTCCGACTGCGCGCGGCTAGCCCGCCACAGTTAGCCATCCGCGAGTTAGCCGCAGCTGAGCTCGCCTACCTCCCCAGATTCCGATCTTGAGCTGGGACTTGTCCAAGTTCTCCACGTAGTCCCCGATGAACCTGTTGAGAAGGTCGCTGACCAAAGCCTCGAACACCATGATTGACAGGCGCGGAGCCGCACTTCCGCATTGGACCCCGAGCGACCGAGGCCTCTGCGTTCCGCTAGTCGAGCCTGCCCGTTCCTTCATGAGCTGCGAAAGAGCCCGGAGCGCATCGATCGCTCAGCTGATTTTCCCCGCAACCCGTGCTTTTGTTTTGGTTTCCGACTTCTTTTTTTAGAACCGTCTGTCAAAACAAGAGTTACAAACAACAAAGGAAGAATCGCTCAGCCAAAACGAAAAAAACAAAACGCGCCAGGCGTCATCGACACTAAATGAATGCGAAATAGCTTTTAGACTTCAAAAGGGAAAAGCGTTTTGAGCGATGTCTTGTTTCTCGTAAAAGTGGATCCAGCACAGGCCTTTCAGAAAGACACAAACAAAAGGCTTTATTTTTGGAAAATGGTGAATGGTGAATGCAATCGTGCTCGTTTTCTTCACAAAAGCCAGAGGGACGTTCCGTAAATGAAAGTCGGAAGGTAGATAGATGTGGCAGGAAAAGAAGAAGCGGCCGCTGTTCGCCGTCGTCGTTGTTGTGGTGGTGGTGGTTTTATCCGAAGCCACTTTTGGAAGACGGCCTTTGACGCCATTCCATTAGCGCGAAGCGTAGCCCCGGTGACGTCATCAGCGGGCGCAGCTGATGAAGGCAGCGCGCCGGCTAATTGGGGCGCATTAGGGACGAGTGCCCGACGCCGAGCGGCGTCCGAAGCGGAAAGCTCAGCTGCCGTGGCAACGGGACGCTTCCGCTCCAGGTTTCACCGGCGAGCCACCAAACAAGCGAGTTGAGGCGACCGTCACGCGCAAACAGGCGCCACAAAAACAAAGAACAAACAAACAAACATTCGGTCCCAAACAAACACCAAATACCACCTTTTGTTTTTCAAGATCACTTTTGCACTGACTTGTCCTATCTCGAAAAGAAAAGTTTTGTTTTGTTTGTTTGTTTGTGTGTTTTGCTGTTGGCAGGTGAGACGTTTTGTCTTCAAAGCAAAAAGTCATGTAAAAACACGATTTAGCTTCATCTTCTAATCTAAACATACCTACTTTTTTCTCTTGAGAATAAGATTGATCAGAGATGATTTTGGGCTTGGAAACAGAAGACTTTTTTAATTGTCAGATTAACCCTCATGCAGTCTTTTTAAGCGGCTGCATGAAGGGTATTACGTGCCAAAAATGTCCCTCTTCCCAATGTGCAACATCTTTTTTCACTTTTCATTTTTTTTCACTTTCAACCCCTCAAAATGTTCAGTGGGAATTGGCCAAGACATCGATAGACATCCTATGCCAAATTCCAGCTTCGTGGAGTTTCTTTGTCACTGTTTTGTCTGTGGTGTCCATTTGTCCAACAGTCCAAAATCGTCCAAAGTGACCGAAATGTCCAATTTTGGGATCATTACTGCATGGGGGTTAAAGAAATGTCATCATCATCTTGATAGAATCTGTGAATATTGTCTAAGTGGCTTAACGTTTTTTGGTTTTTGTTTTAATCCAGTACAATTCGTTGGTTCACTACAGTTCCGTTGTATTTACAATGAATCACTTTAGAATTGTTTGTTTTATCCCCGGTACTACGTATGTGTTTTTCGTTTCGCAATACATTTCCAATCAGTATTTAAATACAGCTTCATTTTTTTTCCCCGCCCCCTATTCATATTGAAAAATATTTTGATACCTTTTAGAGGTATTTGAGTCGCCTCCATCTCGAAGTACGTTTAAATTGAAGACCATTGACTTGACTCTTCGGGAGCATGTGAGTATTTCGCGAGGGGTACCGTCACGCTGATTGAGTATTTGATAGATTTCAGAATGTTGGGGTTCCCGTTGTTTTTCGCTGACTTTTGGGAAGTATTTTGTCGGCTGGAGAATTTTCAGGTCACTTTTCGGGAGTGCATGAGTAACATCATCAACATTGTACATCCACACTTGGGCTTCCGATGCGACCGTACTTAAATGTCGGTGACAAAGGTAACACTTGGAGAGCCGAGTAACAATTTATTGATTGATTGCTTTTCAGGTGCCGTCTTTTGTCCAAAACTTTCTCGGATGAAACGCTCCGCCTCGCGTCATCGTATTTGAGGCCAAGCGGATGATTGGCCGGCACTTGTCGACGCCTCCGGCGAGCGTTCATTTGTCCGCTTGAACTGCGTCAAGTGGTTGCCGCGGCAACGCCCGCTCCATTCGGATGACAAAGAAGATACGCGACACATCCCCCGCGGTGGCCGCGCAAGACGAGGGCACGCGTCCACAGTCGCTTGCAGGTGAGTGGCCATCTATCTATCTATCATTTTTTTTAGTTTGGAAGAAACAAGGCTTATGGTGACAGTGACCGTGTCTGTAAAAAAAAAAAAAAAAAAAAAAAAGACAATAATTAATCATTAATAATTATTTTATCTTAGAAAAAAAAACGCCCAAAGTTTGTATTTTTTTTTACTTCAGTTTTTTTGTTTTTTATTTTACAAGTGCATTTTTTTATAATTAAATAACAAGAATCTTTCTGGAAAAAAACTGTTCTTATACTAATTAAATACCACTTTATACTTGGGGAAAAAAACAAACAAACATGTTTTTGAGAAAGGATAGCTTGTTCTTAGTTAAAAAGATTCTTTAAAAATTGGTCGACTCTCTTCCATTATTGTTTTTTCACTTTGATTTGTCTGGAAAAAAAAGGTTTTCTTGCAAACATGAGCCAATAGGAAAAAAAAAACCCGAAAGAACAAAAGATCTTGCAGAAATACAACTTTTGACTTGAATGAATGAGTATTTTCCTGCAAAATATCTACTTTTTGTGGATTTGTTGTGTTGATTTTTTTTAAAAATAAGACTGGTTTCTGAACAAAAATACTGACCTGAAAAATGGAAGTTTTTTTCTTCTGGGAAAAAAATCACTCGCCCCCCACATGGGAAAATCAGATTTATTTATTGAAATAAGAATAAGAATCTTGTGTCACCTTGATTGAAAAAGAATAATGGTGTTGAAAGAAAGAAAGAAAGGAAGGAAGAAAAGAAAGAAAGAAAAAGAAAGAAAGAAAGAAAAGAAAGAAAGAAAGAAAGAAAAAAAGAAAGAAAGAAAGAAAAAAGAAAGAAAGAAAGAAAAGAAAGAAAGAAAAGAGAGAAAGAAAGAAAGAAAAAAAGAAATAAAGAAAGAAAAAAAAAAGAAAGAAAAGAGAGAAAGAAAAAAAAAAGAAAGAAAGAAAAAAAAAAGAAAGAAAGAAAAGAGAGAAAGAAAGAAAGAAAGAAAAAAGAAAGGAAGAAAGAAAAAAGAAAGAAAGAAAGAAAGAAAAGTGAGAAAGAAAAAAGAAAGAAAAAGAAAGAAAGAAAGAAAAGAGAGAAAGAAAGAAAAAAGAAAGAAGAAAGAAAGAAAAGAGAGAAAGAAAGAAGAAAAAAGAAAGAAAAAGGAAGAAAGAAAGAAAAAAGAAAGAATAAGAATCATGAAAAAGAATCAAGGACATTTTTTTTTTGGGGTTGTTTTTTTTCCCTATGGAGGACAATCCCTTTTTTGGTATCAAATCCTTCAAAACAAACAAAAAGACTCCCCCCCCCAGCCCCACCCCGCAAAGCTTTTGTTGTAATTGTGTGAGAAAGTTGTTCAGGATGTGGGTGGGCGTGGCGCCATCCCGCCGCTGCTGGTTCCTCTGCCTGCTCGCTGTCTCGTCGGCGACGCTGCTCCGACCTCGCGAGCTGCGCCATCTTCAGCTGGATGCTGACTGGTCACCGCTAGGTGAGACTTTGCGATAGTCCAGTTTTGGCAATCCTTTATTTGGTTTATTTATTAATTTTTTTCTGTGGGGGTGGTGGTGGTGGTGGTGGTGGTGGGGGGGGGGTGTTGATTGACTAACCACAGACAGAAGCCGCGCCCCCGAAGCTTGGCACGACCCCGCCCAGGTGGACGAGGACAACGATGAAGAACGCGGGGACTTCCTGATGGAGGCGGAGTCCTACGACCAGGTGGGTGTGGCCTCATGCCACCTCCAAAAAAACGAATCCCGTGCGCCGGTGCGATTGTTATTCACGGCTGGGGTTTTGTCCGTCCAGGACGGGTCGGCGTCGCGCGCCATGCGCTCGGCCCGCCGCTGCATCCGGCACCAGCAGTCGTGTTTGGGCTTCCCGCTGCCCTGCTGCGACGCCTGCGACACCTGCTACTGTCGCTTCTTCAACGCCATCTGCTACTGCCGCCGCGTCGGGCACGCCTGCCCGTCGACGCGCACCTGACGCCGGGATGCATCCGACACGCCACCGCGCCCGCCGGCCCAGAAACACCCGACGTGCCGACGGGCCGCCGCGGTCGGTCCTCTTCGTTTGCCGCCACTGCCCCCCCCCCCCCGCTTCTCGTATCCATGTTGGATCGACTGTGCTTGAAATAAAGGAAGTCCTCCGTTTGTTTGTCCTCAAGTTTGAATTTTGCCTCCCTGACAGCAGGGGGCAGCAATGGGAGAAGTCACCATGAGTCGCTGCTCAGGCATCCGCAAATTGTTTGCAACAACGAGAAAGCTCAACTCCGATAACTCATTTCACCGAAACGTCGGCAGCCGTAACGATGCGGAAAGGTAATCGAAACGGTCCGAGTGGACATTGGATGACAGGAATGGAAGGTGCCGTGTCAGACATCGTTTGTCGGCCACGATCAAGAAGTTGAAGACAGAGCGCATTTGTCGTTGGAGACGTTTTATTGACCGTGACGTTGCGCGTTGGGCTTAGTTGGCGGCCATGGTCTGGTCCATCCAGGCGCGGAGTTCGGTGACACGGGCGTAGACGCCGGGAATAGTGGGTGTGCACGTTCCACTGCCCCAGGACACGATGCCCACCAGGGTCCAGGCGCCCTCCTTCTGGCAGACCAGGGGGCCGCCGGAGTCTCCCTGCGAAAAGACAGAGAGAGTGCCCGTTAGCACACAAACAAAACCAAAGACCCCGGGGACGACCCAGGACACGCTAGAGCATTGGTGTCAAACTCAGGTCCTGGAGGGCCACTGTCCTGCATGTTTTCCAAGTCTCCCTGTTGCAACACACCTGATTCAAATGAACAGATCATCAGCAAGCTCTGCGAATGCCTGACATTAAACCTGTTCATTTGAATCAGGTGTGTTGCAACAGGGAGATTTGGAAAACATGCAGGACAGCGGCCCTCCAGGACCTGAGTTTGACACCTATGCGCTAGAGAGACTATGTCACCCAGCTGGCCTGGGAACGCCTCGGGATCCCCCGGGGAGAGCTGGAAGAAGTAGCTAGGGGGGGGGAAGTCTGGGCTTCCCTGCTAAAGCTGTAGAAGATGGACGGATGGACGGATGGACAAAACCAAAGAAGAGCGCTGAGGAATCGGTAGTCGTGGAAAATCCTTTGGGCGGTGCGGACTCGGCACTCGCAGATTTACTTTGCAGCACGTAGAAACATGGTTTCTCGACATTCCGTCGTAGAGACTTGGTACTAAAGACTTTGTACTGTCCACTTGAAAGTAGACCAGGGGTGGGCAATCCCACTCCTGGAGGGCCGCTGTCCTGCATGTTTTCCAAGTCTCCCTGTTGCAACGCACCTGATTCCAATGAACAGGTTCAATATCAGGCCTCGTCAGAGCTTACTGATAATCTGATCATTCAAATCAGGTGTGTAGCAACAGGGAGACTTGGAAAACATGCAGGACAGCGGCCCTCCAGGACTGGCATTGCCCACCCCTGAAGTAGACACTGGGTAGTACTGTATCTGTCCTCGGATGGCGAAAGTTGAAAGTAGACAACTTGTAGTACTGTAGTTGACATTTGACGGACAACACTTGAGAGTCTTGAAAGGGAAGCTCCAGTCACCACGCGACAGAGATACGACTCTGTTTAGGCTCGGGATTTGAGAAGGTCGCAATTAGTTTTGAGAGGGCCCGGCCCACCATGCATGATGAGGCTCCGGAGGCTCCGGCGCAGATCATCAGGTTGCTGATCTTGTTGCCCCAGAATCGGCGGCACTGCTCGTTGGTCAGCAGCGGCAGGGAGGCCTGCTGCAGGAGGGCCGGCGTGTCGGGAGCTGAAACGCAAAGGCGGGGTCGGGGTGAGGGTCGGGGCCGGAGCGGAGCGGCCGGCCGGAGAGCGCGCCTGGGGCGGCCGTGTCCTGACCGTTGTGGCGGGTCAACCCCCAGCCGCTGGTGACACACTTCATGCCTCCGGGGAAGTTGTCGCCGGATTGGGCCACGCAGACGGGCGACACGCGCATGTTCATCTGGGCGGGGCTGGCCAACTTGATGAGCAGGATGTCGTTGTTGATGGTGAAGCCGTTGTAGCGGGGGTGCTTGAACACCTGCGAGGGGGGACAGGACGCCAATCACGGCAAGCCGCGCTAACGGGAACGATGCTAACGGAGCCGCGGTCTCACCTTGCCCACCCTCAGCACCTGGGTGTCCTCCTCGGTGGACGAGCGGTCGTGCTCACCCACAACCACGCGGTGGGAAGTCCTGCAACCGGCGAAACAAACGCCGTCGGGCTCGCGTCCATTAATTGATCACGCGAATCATTCACGCCAGCAGTCACGCCACGGCGATGCCGCTACCTGACGTTGCAGTGCGCCGCCGTCACCACCCAGTTCTCATTGACCAAGGAGCCGCCGCAGAAGTGGAAACCCGTGTAGTCCTGATACCCAAAAACATGCAACGGCGTGGTCACGTCACATCACTTGCCGCGTGCCGGTGCGGTTGTGCGCGCGCGCGTGTGTACCTGCAGTGACACCTGCCAAGGCCAGGAGTGAGGCACCGCCTCCTCGCCGTTGACGATACGAGAGTATCCCGTGATCACGGGAGGGATGGCGGGAGAGCCGCAACCTGATGAGCCATCGCCACCCGCCGAGGTCAACGAGACACGAGGAATGTTGGGAAAAAAGACCTCGTCAATCGGGCTGTGCTAGCGTGAGTGCTAGCGTGCTCGTGCTAAGGCTCACTCACCGTAGGCGGCGCCGACGAAGGCGAGGCACGATAGGATCCACAGGAAGGCCATGGCGACAACATGTCTTCTGCCGGGAAACGCCGGGCTTTTATCCGGACGCATCCGTGCCTGATTGGGCGAGAGGGGCGGGGCGGGGCGTGGCCACGGAGGCACAGGCTATCAGCGGACGTGAGAGTTTGGACACATGCAATTCCGGGAAATCGGCAGCTGGGCAAATGCCAACGCACATTAATGTCAGGGAAAAAATGTATGTGTCGATCGACCTTTATATATATGTGTGTGTGTGCGTGTGTGTGTGTGTGTGTACAAGCAACCAAAGTGGATGATATCTTGATTATTTATTGACGGCTTTATGAATCGCTGATTGTTGGTTTCCTGATTGATGCATTAATTGTATGTTGATGTTCTATTCCAGTGTTGCACACAATCGAGGAGTCATAGGTTGCATTAATTGGTGTCTGTCGCGTATGTCTATACATCAACATGTACTGGTATTTGTTTTTAATGGTATAATATGAATATAGCTGTGTACGTTCCGCCCCATAGATTTATATTTCTGTTTATACTCAATGAAAGACAACTACTTGGATTTTCAATTCTATTTATGAAATATAGTGCAGTTACGGATGCATTGGTGCCATTGTGGAAATGTCAAGCACATGTTGTGTTCTAATCTATCCAAACATCCAGTGTCAATCTATCTATCTATCTCTATCTCTATCGATATATATATATATATATATAATATATATATATATATATATATATGTATATTATATATGTATTAATATCTATAATATTATCTATATTTATATAATATAATATACATATATATATATAATATACATACATACATATATAATATATATATATACTGTTGGTCAATAGATAGAAAGATGGATATACATGGATATATATATACCGTAATTTCCGGACTATAAGCCGCGACTTTTGTCACACGCTTTCAACTCTGCGGCTTATTTAATGAAGCGGCCTATATAAAGACTTTTTTTAACGGCCTTCTTTGTCAATATCTCATGTAACAATATGGGCACCTGCGGCTTATAGACAGGTGCGGCTTATAGACAGGTGCGGCTTATGTGTGTACAAAATGTTTTTTCCTTTAAAAATGTAGTGGTGCGGCTTATAATCAGGCGCGGTCTATAGTCCAGAAATTACGGTGTGTATATATATATATGTGTCATCCATCCATCATCTGAAGCGCTTATGCTCTAGGGGGGTCATGCCGGAGCCTCCCCCAGCTATCATTGGGCAGCAGGCAAGAGACACCAATCGCAGGGCACCCCCATAGACGGACAACTATCCAAGGTCAAGGTCAAGGTCATCTTTATTGTTAAATATGCTTTTTGTATGCCATGCAGCATAGATGAAATTTCTCTCCTCTCAATCCTCAGTGCAAACATGCCAACATGCTGTGCATTAAACACACACAGCGAAGATAACTACACTGTGTAGAAAAGACATCCTATCCGCAGTCACAATCACACTTTGGGACATTTTTGAGTGTTTCATTAATCTGTCAACTGTGTTTTTTGGAATGCGGGAGGAATCTTTCACATCATGTGGAGATATAATTTGGAACAATCTTATCAGCAGCACCGGAGGATTTCCCAGCCTGAACGGCTCACTTAACACTTCAATCGGATTCGAGCCCAGACCTTTACGAGAACCACTCCAGAACCGTTTTGAACATTTTCTTTCATTTAACACCCATGCAGTAATGATCCCAAAATTGGACATTTCGGACACTTTGGACGATTTTGGACTGTTGGACGAATGGACACCACAGTCAAAACAGTGACAAAGAAACTCCACGAAGCTGAAATTTTGCATAGGATGTATATCGATGTCTTGGCCAATTCCCGCTGAAAATTTTGAGGGGTTGAAAGTGAAGAAAAATGAAAAGTGAAAAAAGTTGTTGCACATTGGAAGAGGGACATTTTTGGGACATAATACCCTTTATGCAGCTGCTTAAAAATACTGCATGAGGGTTAAACATTCAAAAAGTGACGTGCTGATGAGTTTTGGATGGTGTTGCTGCTGCTGCTGCTGCTGCTGCTGCTGCTGTTGCTGTCGAGCAACCTCCAACTGGGTCCCAAAGCGGCTACTAAAGCCGCAGCGACCCGGGTACCTGCAGACCCAGTTGTCGGCTGTTGACTGGGAACTGTTTGTAGCCCGAAGGCATCCCCCAACACCGCTTGGAGGTCGTTCCCGAGTTGGGCTGGCGTTGCTGCAGAACTTGAGTGCCCTTCGGCTTGCGGTTACCAACCAATGACCAGAAGCGGAATTCACGGTTCCATCGATCATGGCATGTCGTCCAGGTCCCGAAGGAGCAAAGCGGCCCCAGCCCATCACACTGCCACATCTCCGCGTTTGACGGATTCTTGGGTGTTCTTTTTTTTTTTTTCTGTCATCTGGTGCTCCGTTTATCTCACCTTCCAAATCGTTCCATTTTCATCTTGACAGAGCCGAGAATATTCTCATAGTCTCACAAACGTGTTATGAAACATTTTCATCGGTTTCATTCATTTACTTATTTATTTCTTAGCAAAGTAAGATGAACCTTATCCTCTTTTTGTTTGTTGCGCCATTTCTGAGGCGAGCCAGTAGTTCCTGGCAGTTATCGGTGAAGCATCACAAACAAGACGGGAACCAAAAAAAAGGCGGAGAGGGTCCACGTGAACCAACATCGCGTCTCGCACCAAAAATCTGACAACGGTGGGGAAAATCCATCCATCCAGTCATCATCCATCGAGCAGGTTTTTGAAATGCGGGCGGAAACCCGAGTACCCGGAGAAAAGCCAGGCAGGCATGGGGAGAACAAGCAAACTCCACGCAGGCAGGCCGGACTGCGGAATCGAACCCCAGACCTCTGCGCCGTGAGGCGGACGCGGTAACTAGCCGATCCCCGTGGGAAAAAAAAAACATACCAAAAGGAACGACCGAAGGTGAGGGTTGGAAGGTTAGGCTGAGGCGGAGGCTGACAGAATTGTCATGAAAGGCGAGATGAAAATAGACGTGATAACGAAACTGCGGTGAATAAGTGCTCTGACGGCGTGTGGTTGTGGTAGCTCGTCACTTTTATTAAATGTTCCGGTGTGTAAACAGAGGTTGTTTTCAGTTGGCGGCCATGGTCTGGTCCATCCAGGCGCGGAGTTCGGTGACGCGGGCGTAGACGCCGGGCATAGTGGGTGTGCACGTTCCGCTGCCCCAGGACACGATGCCCACCAGGGTCCAGGCGCCCTCCTTCTGGCAGACCAGGGGGCCGCCGGAGTCGCCCTGCAAAAGGACAAAGAGAGAGCCCCTTGACAAATGACAGCATGACACCGCCGCTCCCACCCCACGCTAGCCTGTCCTGTCCTGTCCTGTCCTGTCCTGTCCTAGCCTGGCCTGTTCTGTCCTTCTTGGTTCTCATCAGGCGTAACTAGCCAAGTCCCGCCGAGTCCTGCCCTGCCTTGGCCCATCCCGCCCTGTGCTGTCCTGGCTTTTCCCATTCTCTTGTCGACAAGTGATGTAGACCTATACCAGGAGTAGGCAAGTCCGGTCCTAGAGAGCCGCAGTCCTGCTTGTTTTCCGTCTCTCCCTGCTGCAACACACCTGATCCAAATGATCAGGTCATCAGCAAGCCTCCAAACGATTCTGGAACAAGCAGGACTGCTGCTCTCTAGGACCGGACTTGCCTATCCCTGACCTATACGGACTTGGTGGGAAAGACTTACGACAAGATATTTATCAGCACAGATGTGGTAGCACAGACTCAGTCGCAGTAGACACCTAGGAGGTCACCTTTGCTAGTAAAGACTAAGTAGTCGGTACACTTGTTGGCAGATGCTTGGTAGCGAACACTTGGAATATTTGGCAGTACAGACACGGACATAAAACTCTTGAGAGTAATGGAGACTTGTCACCAAAGACCAAGTACTGCACACTTGAAGGAAGGCACTGCACATTCGTGGACACTTTCCAGTTCTTAGAAACTTGACAGTAAATCTCTGCCCACCATGCATGATGAGGCTCCGGAGGCTCCGGCGCAGATCATCAGGTTGCTGATCTTGTTGCCCCAGAATCGGCGGCACTGCTCGTTGGTCAGCAGCGGCAGGGAGGCCTGCTGCAGGAGGGCCGGCGTGTCTGGAGCTGAAACGCAAAGGCGGGGTCGGGGTGAGGGTCGGGGCCGGAGCGGAGCGGCCGGCCGGAGAGCGCGCCCGGGGCGGCCGTGTCCTGACCGTTGTGGCGGGTCAACCCCCAGCCGCTGGTGACACACTTCATGCCTCCGGGGAAGTTGTCGCCGGCTTGGGCCACGCAGACGGGCGACACGCGCATGTTCATCTGGGCGGGGCTGGCCAACTTGATGAGCAGGATGTCGTTGTTGATGGTGAAGCCGTTGTAGCGGGGGTGCTTGAACACCTGCGAGGGGGGACGGGACGCGAATCGCGGCGTCAAGGCGGCAAACCGCGCTAACGGGAACGATGCTAACGGAGCCGCGGTCTCACCTTGCCCACCCTCAGCACCTGGGTGTCCTCCTCGGTGGACGAGCGGTCGTGCTCACCCACAACCACGCGGTGGGAAGTCCTGCGAAACAAACGCCGTCGGGCTCGCGTCCATTAATTGATCACGCGAATCATTCACGCCAGCAGTCACGCCACGGCGATGCCGCTACCTGACGTTGCAGTGCGCCGCTGTCACCACCCAGTTCTCGTTGACCAAGGAGCCGCCGCAGAAGTGGAAACCCGTGTAGTCCTGATACCCAAAAACACACGGCGGCGCGGTCACGTCACATCACTTGCCGCGTGCCGGTGCGGTTGTGCGGGCGCGCGTGTGTACCTGCAGTGACACCTGCCAAGGCCAGGAGTGAGGCACCGCCTCCTCGCCGTTGACGATACGAGAGTATCCCGTGATCACGGGAGGGATGGCGGGAGAGCCGCAACCTGATGACATCGTCGGAAAAAAAGACCTCGTCAATCGGGCCGTGCGCGTCGCTGAATGCTAGCGTGCTCGTGCTAAGGCTCACTCACCGTAGGCGGCGCCGACGAAGGCGAGGCACGAGAGGATCCACAGGAAGGCCATGGCGACATCATGCCTTCTGCCGGCAAACGCCGGGCTTTTATCCGGACGCTTCCGCGCCTGATTGGGCGAGAGGGGCGGGGCGGGGCGTGGCCACGGTGGCACACGCTATCGGCGGACGTGAGAGTTTGGACACATGGAATTCCGGGAAATCTGCAGCTGGGAGAAAACATCAAGTCATACCTGAAAGGGGGGCAGCAGTGAAACTTTTTGCTGACGTCTTGGATTGTTGAACAAATGTCATTTAGATATGACTTTTCCAATCCAGCAAAAAAATGTATTGCTGTTGAAAAAGGTTCACAGAAGTTTGATTGACGTGTCCAGGATTTGTCGAACTCATCATTGATGGCTTGATGTTTTTTGGGGGTTTTTTTGTCGAGCTTTTCTTAATTGATGGCAATGAACGTTCTCATTTATTGATGGACTTCAAATGGCGTCTGAGTGATCGGCGCTTCTCCGGCTCTCTTTGAGCGTTTTCATTTGCGGGTTTTGTCGGTCTCGTTGACTCACAAGCTTTGTGATGATTTTGAAGTGGAATCAAGAAGGAGATGGTTTTGCTGTGTCGATATCGACACGATCGGCTAACATATGGGGAAACGGACCCTATCTGCTGAGATATTCAAGGACCATGTCAACGTGTGTTTGAAGGGCGCCTGTTCGACACGTCTGCCTCCCCCCCCCGCAATCGCGGCCGTATTATTTTCAAGGACACATCAAAACGCTTAGAACATACAGGAGAGCCGCCGTAGGAGTGGCTCGGCAGCGGCGGAGTCACGCTATTCAAAAATGTTGCCATATTTTGGGGGGTAGTTTTGGTTCACATTTTGTCACATCCGAACCCAAATGTTCAACACCCCCAAAAAAAAACACAAAATCAGTCAATCGTGAAAGAAAAGCTGTTGCGAAAAACGCGACATTATTTTCCAGACATATATATATATATATACAGTCAAACCTCGGTTTTTGTACTTAATCCGTTCCAGAAGACTGTTCGGAAACCGAATTGTTCGGAAACCGAAAGCATGTTTCCCATTGAAATCAATGTAAAATGTTTAATCCGTTCCAAGTCAAGACAACAACTTTTTTAAACCACTTTTTCTTTTTTTTACAATTTCACACCATAAACTGTACACATGTAATGGGAGATGACCAATTTTAACATGAACATAGTAACATAAAAATTGAAGGAACATCTCTCTCTCTCTCTCTATCTGTCGCGGGGCGTGCGCCTCTCCCAGCTGTCAGCAGGCAGTAGGCGGGGCATTTCGGCATCCCGAACTCCTTCGCCAACACAGCCACACGCAAACCTGACTCATATTTTGCGATTAAATCTTTCTTAAATTCTATAGTTTTGCGCCCTATTTTCCTCTTTTCTTCACCAGGTTCACCACTTCCACTTGCTTTCTTTGGTGCCATGATTAGGGGCTGATTCACCTTGCAAAAATAATAGTTCAATATGACGTAGTTCTCACCAAACACGTCTGCTTTTTAAAAAAAAAAATTAGTTCGAAAACCGAATTGTACGAGAACCGAGACGTCCGAAAACCGAGGTTTGATTGTACATATATCTAGCTGTATAGATATATAGATCTAGATCAGGGGTGTCCAACTCATTTCACATTGTGGGCCACATACGGACTTGGTGGATGTCAAGTGGGCCGAACCATTAATATGAAACCATCCCGTGCTATGAATCAGCAAAATGTCATCTCTTTCCTTTGTTTTGGTCTCAAGAAGGATTGATTGGCGCTTTCATGTCATTTGCTGCGTTGGGTCTATCTCGGTGACAGACTGAGACTGCTGTTTTCTTCCCCGATCAAAACAATGTTGTCTTCCACTGTGATCAAAACAGTGCTTCCCCCTAGCGGATAATCCACCAATTGCATTTTATCGAAAATATTCCTTCTGTGTCTTCAATGCATTTTTTGTTTCACTTTTAAATGATGAGTCTACTGAAAATAAAAGCACGACCAAGCTTGTTTTTGGTTCTTTATTTCTGTGTTTGGTTGAGACAGAAAGTCCTTCATTTTCTGCTTTTACGTGGCATTCCGTGAGGTCGAGTTAAGACCACCCTGATCTTGGACCTTTCTTTCGTGGGGCCAAAAGCGATCCCTTTTCCGGATCGAGCTGGAGAAAAATCCGGTCCATCCGCTCAGTGATTTGGTGAACCAACCGTTGTTGATGTTATTGTTGTTTCAGAAGGCCGTCCGACGATTTCCTCCAAATTCGTGGTCACACGCTTCCAGGCAGCCCACGAAAACAATCGATGAGTCTCAGGATCATAAAAATCGGTCACGTTTGCGTGGTGGTGGTGGTGGTAGACCCCAAAAAGCAGGCAGGAGGGAGGAGCAGGGTGGACTTGACAAGTTGTATTGAAACACAGAGAAAACTAAATCCTAAACAAAGTCCAAAGTATCAAACAAAAAACATGACTGAAGATAAAACATAACCATGACCTGAACACGACTGAAACAAACAGCGGCCGACAAACAGCAACAATGACCCGACACTGAGCGGATCGTGCCGGGAGTCCTTTTGTACTACCGGTACTGATCACATAACGACCAACAGGTGTGCAGCTGCAGGGAGAATCCTACAGTGCCACCTGTTGGTCACAAACAGAATCATGACAGGTCAAAAGTCAATCCATTCAAATGAGGGGTCAACAATCCTCGGGTGGAGGGCTTCATGCATCATGATGTTGTCAACTCGACGCTTGGTAGCCTCGAGCTCACTCGGCATTCTCTGTCCTCGAGGCCAAAGTCAGCCACGTTTTGTCCATCGTGTCGTTTCTTCGCCGCTGCAGCCCGATAAAGAAACTTTTTGCGAGGGATGTGCTGAGCTGAGTGCATTTTTCACAACAACAGCTGCTCGAAACTGAGCGGAGTCGGTGACGGGCAGTGGCCAACTCCCAACTTCTGTGGTCCAATTTGCATGTCACGGGTACAGAAAAGAAATGAAAATGTGACACCCGACCAAATATCGAAAGGTTGCCGCAATCTCGTTTCCGTTCGGTGTTGCCCGCGAGCATGAATGTGAAATCAAGTCAAGGCCAAGAAGTCGTCGGTGATGATGCCATATTTTTTATTGGGGTTCTGCGGGAAACGCGCGCGGGGGCGATTAGTTGCTGGCGAGGGTCTGGTCCACCCAAGCGCGCAGCTCGGTGACGCGGGCGTAGACGGCCGGCGTGGACGTGGAGCAGCGGCTGCTTCCCCAGGACACGATGCCCACCAGGGTCCAAGCGTTGTCTTTCTCGCACACAAGAGGACCGCCGGAGTCGCCCTGGGGTGCGCCAAAGGGGGAAAGCAAGTCAGCCTCGGAGACGAGGACGAAGGCCGCCGTCGGGGCGCGATCGACTCACCATGCAGGAGGTGGCGCCGTCGCCTCCGGCGCAGATCATCACGTCAGAGATGTTGCTGCCCCAGTGACGCTTGCACTGCTCGTTGGACAGCAGAGGAAGCGACGCCTGCTGGAGCTTGTTGGGAGTGCCGGGAGCTGCAAAGGCGGCGGCGGCGGCGGCGTTAGACGGACGGTTAGACGGACGGGCCCTTTTACACAAACGAGCGATGGTCGACTGAGATCAAGAGGCGGCGAGCGGACCGTTGTATCTGGTCAGTCCCCATCCGGAGGTGACGCAGGTCCTTCCCGGGGCGAAGTCGTCGGCGGTCTCGGCCAGGCAGACGGGCGACACGTTGGCGCCCAGGCGGGCGGGCGAGCTCAGCTTGATCAGGGCGATGTCGTTGTTGATGGTGCGCGGGTTCCAGCCGGGGTGCGTGAACACCCTGGTGGGGCGCAGGATCTGCACCGCCTCGTTGGAGCCGTAGCCCTTATCGTGCTCGCCGGCCACCACGCGGTGGTAAGTCCTGGGGAAGGGAGGGAGGACGGCGTGATGAAACGACCGCGGCTTCCGTGCCGTACCCGTGCGTGCGTGCGTGACGGCTACCTGACGTTGCAGTGGGCGGCGGTCACCACCCAGTTCTCGTTGATCAGGGAGCCGCCGCAGAAGTGGAA